>VSMD01057136.1:0-147636 GCA_008750895.1 Mirza zaza | reverse complement strand
ATGTTGAACTAAGTGTGTAGCTAAGAATCATAACTTCTAATTTTGTGCCCATTACAGGGTTAAAAGTGAATTATTATTTTGTATTTTCTTCATTGTAAAAATCTTGTGCAAGGTAACAATAAATCCAAAATGTTCTGTGAAAAAGGCTGATGCAGGTGAGTAATGAACTGAAACAATGGTATTATTAATTGACCCCACGGGCCATCACCAGGCCAGTGAAACCCAGGACTGGTCAGAATCCCTGGCCCCAGCACCCTGTGCTCCTGTCTTCCATGTCTACACCAATCTATGTACTCTTAAATAGATGAAATCTTGAAAAGTGAAACGACATGTCAACCTCGATGGAGAAAGTGTCATAGAATCCATATCATGTAGATACAGTGTAGGAGGTTTACATGGCACTCAGTCCCATATATTTGTCTTGGAAATGAAGGGAGAAATAATAGTTTGATTTAATGTAAGTATTTTAGCTTCATTCATTCATTTTTCTGTTGTTTTGCACTGCAATTAAGAGTAATTTTTTTGACCACCAAAAGTCATTTCTGAAGAACAGGAGAGTGCTCAAGATACACAGCTCATTTATTCATTCATTTCTCTGTGTGGCTAGCATTTGATGAGCTCTGTGAAGTGTCATAACTGTTCTGATGTCTCAAGTTACAGTTTTAACTAGTTGAACAAGGTTCTTGTCCTGAAGGATTCATTGTTGTAGATATATGGAAGCTATTTCGTATTGTGATAAGAGTTGAATAAGAAATAAATAAAGTGATATAATAAAGAGTAATTTTATTATAATAAAGACACATATGTAATATGTGTTTTAGGGGGTTTCTAGTTTATATAAGGTGGTTTGAGTCTGAAGTGATTGCCTTAATTTATCTCATTATATAGTATGAGCTCTGTTTTATTTTATTTAATCATATATTCACATGTTTATTTTGTTCTTGCAAGTAACATTCTGTAAGTATTTATTGAGGGCCTACTTCATGCCAAACACTATTCTCAGTGCTCTGATGCAGCTTATATGAGTTAGGGTTCTCCTAACTAATAGATGTATCTATCTATATATACACACACATTTATATCATATTTATATAGGAGATTTATAAGGGGTACTAGCTCATGTGATTATGGAGGCTGAGAAGTCCCACAACAGGCTGGCTGTAAGCTGGAGCCCCTAGAATGCTCTTAGGATGGCTTAGTCCAGATTCAAAGGCGTCAGAACCAGGAAAGCCTGTGGTGTAATTCTGTCCGAGGCTGCAGGCCTGAGAACACCTGGGCAGTGGGCATGAGCATAAGTGCTGGAGCCCAGAGACTGGGGGCCTGGAGTCCTCATGTCCAAGGACAGGAGAGGAAGAACCTATCCCACTTTGGCAGGTAGCTTGACACAGTCACCTTTTCTTGGTTTTTGTTCTCGCTAGGCCTTCGGCCAGTTGAACAGTGCCCGCCCACGTTGAGAGCAGCTCTTCCCTGCCTGTTCCCCTCAGGCCTCCGCACCAGTCTCTTCCGGAAACATCCTCACAAACATGCTTAAGAAACTGTTCCACTATGGTTCTAGGTATTCATTAGTGCAGTCGATGCCTAAAACTAATGATCACACAATTGCAAATAAAAATGGCAAAGATCTTCTTCTCACATAGCTGACATTTCAGTTGAGGAAAAAGTATGTACAAGAGAAATAAGAAAAACATGTTATTTTATACTGTGATAAATGTTAAAGAGAAAATTATAGCAAAGCAAGGGGGATAGCAAGGAGAAGGTGGAGGTATTGTGTTCATAATTTAAATTAGGAAAGGTCTTACTGGAAGGTGAGCCTGAGCAGTGACCTGAATGAAGTGAGACACCCAGCCATAGAAATGTTTTCTGAAGAGCAGCCCAAGCAGAGAACAGCAGGTCCGAAGGCTGTGAGATGGGAATATTCAAAATGGTCTAGTGAGTAATAAGGGAGATCACTAAAAGGCAAAGTGTGAGAGGTGACTGTGGCTTGGTCACGTTTCAGACAGCGATGGGGACTTCGGTGTATCCTCTGAGAATAATGGGAAGCCATCGGGGAGGAGTGGCACCGTCCGGTTTATGGTTTAACATTTCTGTGTGTGTTTTTTCTGTGCAGAAAATATATCGAAGTGGATATGGGCAGAAGCAGAATACCTAACTAGGAGTATTTTCCAGGTGTCTAGGAAAGAGCTAAGGTGGCTTAGACTAATGTGGTGATTGTGGATGTGTAGAAAATACAGATAATCCCTGACTTGGGATTTTTAACTTAACAGTGAATGTGAAAGTGACAAGGCACTCAGTGGGAACCACACTTTGAGTACCCAGACAACCATTCTGTTTTCACTTTCAATACAGTATTCAACAAATTATATAAAATAGGATTTGGGGGTAAGATTATCTACGTTTTCAACTACAGAAAGATTAGGGATATTATAAATATTATAGTTTATTTTATATTTACTAGGACCTTTTTAAATCTTTACATTTCATTGTACCATCAATTTGTGAGACAGGTAGCTTAGATACTATGGTCTAAAACTTTATCTATAAGAAAACTGGAGCAAAGAGTAGTTAAAACAAATCTAGATATGGCAAGGGCCACTGATAAAACAAGCACCTGTTCCCTCTTTAAACACCCTCATTTTTTGATAGGTGAAATGACCTGTACTTAGACAATGCTAAATAATTGAACCAAAAGGACTTTTATGACAGAATAGATGTCCTATTAGTATAGTTTAAGTCCTTGTTTTTGCTTTTTAAACTTACAGCATTCCCTTGAATCAGGAACTTACAAAATTTAAGTACAGGCTGGGCGTGGTGGCTCACGCCTGTAATCCTAGCACTCTGGGAGGCCAAGATGGGCGGATCGCTCAAGGTCAGGAGTTCAAAACCAGCCTGAGCAAGAGCAAGACCCCATCTCTATGAAAAATAGAAATTCACTGGCCAACTAAAAATATATAGAAAAAAAAATCACCCAGGCATGGTGGCACATGCCTATAGTCCCAGCTACTCGGGAGGCTGAGGCATAAAGATCGCTTGAGCCCAGGAGTTTGAGGTTGCTGTGAGCTAGGCTGACACCACGGCACTCTAGCCAGGGCAACAGAGTGAGACTCTGTCTCAAAAAAAAAAAAAAAAATCTAAGTACACTGTGATTACCTCAACTTGTTAAATCCAAGATTCTTAAAATCATCAGCACTGAGCCAGTAAAAAACTTTCCGTTAAATAATTTCAACAAAAGCAGAATGGTATGACCAAATCTCCTTTTCCTTGAAATAAGGGTGGTGTTTATGTACTCTCGTTCTTCCTTTGTTTCTCTTCCCAGCTTCACCCTGTACCTGCTGTCCAGCTCTGTCCTGCTGAGTGTCTATTGATTATCAGTGTTTACAAACTGACTCTTCTTAGGATCTTTCATCCTTTTATTTGCTTCATCAACTGAAAATTCAAAAATATTTATTCAAAGTACCTATAACATCACATAAGTTCAATAAAAGTCTCTGCATCTCCTCTAATGGGAAAGAATCATTAAAGATGTCTCAAATGAAAATTTTAAAAACTCACCATATCTTCCCAGAAATGTAGTTTCAGCTCTAACTTGGTTTTAGATAAATAATTGAATATTAAAAATGAATGCTGATGCACAAGGCATTGGTGTGTCCTGGTAAAGTTTGGTTGCTTGTTTTACTGATCGCCAGCTAGGGTCAATTTACTTCATTACATTGGTGTCTGTGACTTTTTACCCCTCAAGTTGCCACAGAGCTGAACAATATTCTAGTCCTTAATTTCAGGGCAGTCAGCTAGGTGTAGAATCTGTCTTCCAGACCTCTTAGGAATGGGTAATCCAAGGGAGAAACGTCCTGCCCTTCTACTTCTTGGCTGTCACTGAGACACCATTCTTCCCAGTTCTCTGTTCCCGGGCCTGATTATTTAGAAACTAATAAGCCACCAGCTAAGCAGATATCCAGGTGGAGATGGAAAAGATAGCCTTTCCAGTAGCATCTTTATACATGATTATCTTGGAAGATAAAAGGTTACCTGCTCCTCACTACAATGAAGTTTGTGGGGAGATAATAGCCTCTATTTATAAACCCTGAAGTCCTTCGGAAGGTCATTTGTTCACTCGCCAGACATTGCACTTACCAGGGTTACGCTTAACTTGATGCAGAGCAGACACTTGCTCCAACTCTTGCCCTGTTACGTAGCCCTGAGACAAGCATACTGTGGGAGGATAAATCTGACAGCAGTCTCAGATGTTTCCCTGGGAAACGGTAGAACTTAAAAGTTTCAAAGACAGATGAGGGAGTAGGGAATTTAAAGAGAGGAGAGCTTAGATAAAGCAATAGATGTGGGAGAGTGCCCCATGTTTTGCAGGAGCAGTGAGAGCAAAGGGTGTGGCTTGTTCCATGGAACAGGGCATGTAGCAGGCCCGGCAGAGGTGAGGTCTGGAAGAGAGGCTGAATTGTTCAGGACGTTTATTTCTATCTTGAGTAACTGAGTGAAATTTTAAATCAGATGCTTTCTGTAAAAAGATACTGGTTAGTAGATTATTACTAAGATTAAAGTTATTACAGGTAAAGATTCATTTCATATAAAAAATCATGGAAAACTATTTGTTACTGTGGCCAACTCCTTTTGAATATTCAAAGTGCATTGATGATTCAGCTTTGCTCAATTGATTGTTCTTGGTTGGAAAGTTCACGAAGCATGGGGACCGATTCACTTAAATGAATGTGTTGCCTCTTGCCACTTGAGATTTTAATTCTTGAGATTGATGTTCTGAGCATTAAAAAAAAAAAAACCTATTAGTGGCTTCTATAATGCAGCATTGTTTTACATAATAATAAATTACCATTAATTTAGAGCTGTGACAAACTTCATCTGCAGAAGCCAGGCTCATACGCTTGATTCAAATGATTATTCACCTCATTCCTTTATTGCTCTGGTTGACATTTATTTGTTTTCTTTCAGAATATTTGAGTCAATTTCTCAGTCATTTATAATTTTGGTATTGTTTTAAACTTACATCACTTTATGACTTTAATAATGCCGTGTGGTTTATCCTATTACGAATTTTAAGTGCCAAGATAAATGGAAGTAGCCACCCTAGTATATTGTTCACTCTAGAAGCTAGAGGCCTAGGGTCATTTTTGGCTCCTCCTTTTCCTTAACGTTCATTCCTCCAATCTCCTCAGCAAATATACCTCAAGACCATATGTCAGATCCATCCCTTATTTCCACATTGTCTCCACCACCCTAATCTAACCTCTCATAACTTCACACCTGACTTCTGTGTCCACCTTGTAACTCATCTCCCTGTTGCCACTCCTGCCTGTGAGCAGATGCTATAGGGTATATGAAATGCTTTATTTTTTCCATGTAGTCTGTTTTGGGGCTTCCTAGTTCTCAGTCCCGTTTCAGGCAACCATCTCTTGTTATATAGTATAGGCATTGTTAAGGTGAAAGAGAAATGATGAATTGGACTAACATCTTGAATAGCCAGTTTGAAAAAATAATTTACCAAGGAACCAATGACCATAGTAATCCATGGCCAGTGTCCGGTTCTATATTTATAAAACCAAGATGTTCGATTAAGCCACTAAAAATCAGCATCAACATTTTAAAAATCATATATTTCAACCTTTTAAATGTTTATTTTGGCTTTATCCCCCCCCCCCCATTACTACCATGCAGAATCATTATGGTGGTCTCATCGTGAATTGAAATCTCATAGCTCTGTACCTATTTTTTCTTCTCAGATTTTGATGGGTTTTCAAACTCAGCGTCATCTCTTGCACTGAAAATACAGAATAGATATTTTGTACACAAAATAAAGTAAGAACAGAAAAAATAACCTCTCTAAATGTTCTCAAAATATTTAGTTTCTCAAAAAAGAAAATAAAATTCAAAGAAACTTAGAAGAATCGAATAAAAACATCTGACTTTTAAACAAAGTAAGACATTTTAGATGAATTAGAACATGTCAAAATGCATTTTTATACTGCCAATATTAAAGGTTGATACAAATTCAAGAAGTGTTATGATGAAATTATTTAAATTACAAAATGTCACAAATACTTTTGAGACTATGAAAGAATGGCTCATCAACAGATAACATGACAAAATTGTAAGAAATACAACAACCTGATATAGGGAAATAACTGATAAGTTTTCTGATAATAACACAATTGTGGTGCACTATTGATTTAATGAATTGCTTCACCATTGCCATGGTTACTGAATTATTCATCTCTAATATACCTAGCTACACACAAGTGGAAATAGAAAGGACCCCCCCAAAAAATTGCTATGTAGATTTTCATATTGTCATTGAAATTGAGGAAAAGGTAAATTTTCAAGGATGTTAAAATACTAAAGAAAATTTTTAAAAAATTTATAGTAAGACACAATAGTAATTGTTCAAGTCACTCTAGTTAGCCAAGTTAGAATTAAATGAGAACACTTTTTGTGAGATATATTTTAAACTCTCTCTATGTCTCTCTGCAAATATATATATATATATGCTCTTAGATCAGCTGCAGATAAGAATATAACTTTTCAATGGAAATTTTAAACAAGTGGAATCAAGGTCCTCAAGCATTTCTTCAAAGAATTGTAATAGGAGATACAACGTATATGTATGAGGGTACTTCAAAACATTATGGAAAATGTATATTGTGAAAAACTATGTATGGATTTCAATTTATTTTGTACCAAATAAACTTGTACTAACTTGTTATGACATGTCTGAATGGTATCTAGTTTGAAGCATGAAAAACATAAGATACCAGTTTGAAAATAGCCCATATCAGAGCAACATGAATTCTGCTAAAATTGAAGTAAGAACAAACATCAAATACATGGTGAAGCTTGGATGGATGAGTGGTGAAATCATTAATGCCTATTGAACAGTTTATAGAGACAATTCCCCAAAGAAATCAGAGGTTTGCCAATAGATCAATTTAAGAATAGACAAGATGTTGGTAAAGATGAAGCCTGCAGCAGCAGATCACATCAGTTTATGAGGAAAAACATCAATTACATTCATGCCCTAACTGAAGAGGACCAACAATTAACAGCACGATCTTTAGCCAGCACTACAGACTTCTCATTTGGTTCAGCGTATACAATTCTGACTGAAAAATTACAGTTGAGCAGACTTTCCACTTGATGGGTGCCAAAGCCGTTCCTCTCAGGTCAGCTACAGACAAGAGCAGAGATTTCAATGGAACTTTTAAACAAGGGGAATCAAGATCCTGAAGCATTTCTTCAAAGAACTGTAACAGGAGACAAAACATGACTTTACCCCAGTACAAGCCTAAAGACCAAGCACAACCAAAGCAATGGCTACTGAGAGCTGGACATGGTCCAGTCAAACGGAAGTGGACTGGTCAATGGGGAAAGGTCATAGCAACAGTTTTTGGGGGTGCTCAAGGCATTTTGCTTGTTGACTTTCTGGAGGACCAACGAATGATAATGTCTAGTTAGTATGAGAGTGTTTTTAGAAAGTTAGCCAAAACATTAGCAGAAAAGTAGCCCAGGAAAGCTTCACCACCGTGAGTTTTCTCCACCATGGCAATGATCCTGCTCATTTCCCTCATGAAACAAGGGCAATTTCACAAGCATTTTAATGGGAAATTATTAGGTGTCCGATTTGACTTCTATTGACTTCTTTGTTTCCTAATTTTAAATAATCTTTAAAGGGCATTTATTTTTCTTTGGTTAATAGTGTAAAAAAAGACTGCATGTGAATGGTTAAATTGCCAGACCCTCAGTTCTTTAGGGATGGACTGAATGGCTGGTTTAACTGTTTACAAAGTGTCTTGAATTCGTGTAAAGTTTATGTTGAGAAATAAAATTTATACGTTTTATTTTTATCTTTTAATTCCATTCTTACATGAACTTTTTGAAGACCCTTCAAATATTACCCAGTATTATACCTTCAAAAACCCTTCAAATATGTACCCATATGTACCCAGCATTGGAACACCTAAATGCATAAAGAGATTATTAAATCATATGAGGGGAGATACAGACTACAATGAAATAATAGGCACGGGACCCCAGTATCTCACTTTCAACAATGGACAGATTTAGACAGAAAATCAACAAGAAAACATTAGAATTGAATGACACTTTAGACCAAATGGACCTAACAGACATATACAGAACATTCCATCTCAGAGCAGGAGAATGCACATTTTTCTCAAGTACATGTGGCGCCTTCTCCAGGGCAGATCATGTTAGGCCACAAGTCAAATCTTAAAAAATTTAAGACGATTGAAATTATATCAAGATTTTTTAATCAAAATGTCATGAAATTAATAACATGAGAAATCTTGGAAAATACCCAAATATGTAAAAATTAAACCACATGCTCCTAAAAAAATTGACAAGTCACAGTTGAAGTAAAATCAAAAAATACCTTGAGACAAATGAAAATAGAAACACAACGTACCACAATTTATAGGTTGCATCAGAAAAATAGTTCTAATTGGGAAATTTTTAAAGACAAACGCCTATGTATAAGAAAATGATCTTAAAAAAGCAAGCTAATGTTATACCTCAAGGAACTAGAAAAATAAAAGAATCCTGGGGTTAGCAGAAAGAAGGAAGTAACAAAGATCAGAGCAGAGAAAAACAAAATAGAGACTAGAAAAACAACATCAAAAACCAACAAAACTAAGAGTTTGTTTTTGAAAAAGTAAGTTGACAGACCCTTAGCAGGACTATTAAATAACCAGAGGAAAAAGGGAGAAGGCTTAAATAAAATGAGAAGTGAAAGAGAAGATAATGCAACTGATATCACAGCAATACAAAGGAATATGAGAGATTACTATGGACAGTTATACACCAGTAAATTAGGTAATCTAGAAAAAATGAATAAATTCCTAATCACATACAAGTTACCAAGACTCAATTATGAAGAAACAGAAAATATGAACAGACGAATAATAAGGAGATTGAATCACAGAAATAGAAGAATGATGGTTACTAGAAGCCAGGGTCGGGGGAGGGATGAGGAGTTGGTCAAATGGTTCAAAGTTTCAGACAAACAGGAGGAATAAGTTTTGAGATCCATTACATATACAGCAGGGTGACTATAGTCAATAATAGTGCATATTTCAAAATAACTAAGAAGAGTAAATTTCAAATATCTCACCACAAAAAATAAGTGAGGTGAAGAATAGCTTAATTAACTTGACCTAATCATTCTGCATTATTTATATACATCAAAACATTACACCCATAAATGTATACAATTATGATTTGCCAACTAAATATCTGTAAAAACTATTTCCTGCAATTTTATAACTATTTCCTCTGCATCTTGGCATCACAATAGCCACAGAGAAATATGTCTATGTTTTAAAAGTTATTTCTTACCATTTTTCCCTAGCATGTGGGGAAAAAAATGGCACTTCACATTGAGTAACTGGAATCAGAGATGTGTTTACCTTACAAATATCAAGTTATATATACAGAATCTTCCAGAAGAGACCATTAGTAATGTGAACATTTTAGGCTTAGAACAGCAAAATTATCAATAACAACAGTAATTATACTAATTTTCTGTAGTATTTTTAAAGTGTGTGCATGTGTGTGTGCATCTATATTTTCAAGTGTTGTGTTCTCTTGGTGAACTGACTTCTTTATCATTAAATAATGATCTTGTTTCTTTTTATAGTTTTGACTTAGAGTTTATTTTGTCTGATAAAAGTATAGCTACCTTTGCTCTCTTTTGGTTGCCATTTACATCAACATGTTTTTTCATCCTTTCACTTTTAGTCTATGTGTATTCTTGCTAATAAAGTGAATCTCTGGTAGGCAGCATAGGGTTAGATCTTATTTTTTGATCTATTCCTGCACTATAGTATAGTATAGATCTATTCCAACCACTATAGTGGTTGATCTATTCAACTACTCTATGTCTGTTGATTGGAGAATCTACTCCTCTTGCTTTCAAAGTAATTACTGATAGCTAAGCACTTGCCACTGACGTTTTATTATTCGTTTTCTGGTTGTTTGATGGGTCCTTCAATTCTTTCTTTTTCTCTTGTTGTCTTCCTATGTGGTGTGATGGTTTTCTATAGTGATATGCTTTCAATATTTTCTTTTCCTATGTTGTGCAACAACTATAGATTTTTGCCTTGTAGTTACCCATGAGACTTACATTAAATATCTTTATGAAAGTCTATTTTAAGCTGATAACAATTTAGCTTCGGTTGCATACAAAAACTCTCTATTTCACTCCCTTCTCTACATCTTTTAAGATTTTGATGTCAAAGTTTTCACTTTTTAATAATTTGTATCTCTGAACTATGTATTGTAGCTACGGTTGTTTTTAATAGTTTTCTAATCCTCATAGTAGAGATAAAATTGCTTTAACATACCACATTTAAAGTATTAAATAATTCTGAAAGAAACTATTATACTATTGAGGGTTTTTGTTGTTTTTTTTTGTTTTGTTTTGTTTTATATGCCTTTTGTTATTAATTAGCAGACTTTTGTTTCAGGTTAAAAAACTGTCTTCAGCAATTTTTGTAAAACATGCCTAGTGGTAATGAACTCACTTAGATTTTATTTGTCTACGGGTTTTTATTTTTCACCTATTTCTGAAAGACAGATTTGCCAGGTAAATTACTCTTGGTAGGCAGGAATTTTTGTCTTTATCACTTTTAATATATCAACCCACTCTCTCCTGGTCTGCAGGGTTTCTGTTGAGAAATCCACTGGTAGCCACATAGAGGCTCCCTTGAATAGGACGTCTCATTTATCTCTTGCTGCTGTTAGTATTCTTTCTTTGTCTTTAAATTTACATAATTTAATCATGATGTGTCTTGGTGAACTGCTATGTGAGTTGAATGTGATTGGTGACCTCTGAGTTTCTAGTACCTGGATGTTTTCTTTCCTTAGGTTTGGAAAAGTATTCGTCATTATTTCCTTAAATGTATTTTCTAGGCCTTTTTTCCCTCTCTTCTCCTTTGGTAATTGCTATCATGTAAGGTTATTTTTCCTGATGGTGTCCAATAATTACCACAGGCTTTCTTTATCATTTTTCTCTTTTATAGTTTCTCTTCTTTCACTGGATGATTTCAAATGTCCTATCTTTGAGCTCGCTGATTCTTTATTCAGCTTGATCAAGTCTGCTGTTGAACCTTTCTATTGAATTTTTCATTCCAGTTACTTTATTCCTTATCTCTAGGATTTCTGTTTGTTTTTAATATTTTCCTATTTCTCTGTCAAACTTGTGTTTTGTTTATAAACTGTTTTCCAAATTTTATTTAATATTCTTTTCATATTTTCTTAGAATTTTCTTAATTTCTTTCACAGGAATATTCTGTCTTCCTTGTTAATCATTTCATAAATGTTCATTTTTTTCAGGGTCAAAAATATTGAAGGTTTTTTTTGTTTGTTTGTTTGAGACAGAGTCTCGCTTTGTTGCCCGGGCTAGCATGAGTGCCATGGCATCAGCCTAGCTCACAGCAACCTCAAACTCCTGGACTCAAGCGATCCTCCTGCCTCAGCCTCCCAAGTAGCTGGGGCTATCAGCACAAGCCACCACACCTGGCTAATTTTTTGTTTCTATTTTTATTTGACTAGCTAATTGTTTTTCTAATTTTTAATAGAGACAGGGTCTTGCTCTTGCTCAGGCTGGTCTTAAACTCCTGAGCTCAAACAATCTTCCCACCTCAGCCTCCCAGAGTGCTAGGATTACAGGCATGAGGCACCCCGCCCGGCCTAGGTTTTTGGGTTTTTTTTTTTTTGGTAGTGTCATATTTCTCTGATTTTTCATAATCCTTGTGTTCTTATGTTGGTGCATATGCATTTAAGGAAATGCTACCTCTTTCAGCCTTTGCGGGTGTTGTTTGGCAGTGATAGATCTTCACTTTTAGGGCTATCTTGGAATTCTGGATGGATCGGCTGACAGTGACCTGACATAGGCAGACCTTGGTATCGGGTTCTGTGGTAAGGCTGGGCCACTCCCTGTTCTCCAGGGTTGACTGGCACTGCTGGCTCTGTTCCGTGGTCTAGCGAGACAACTGGCTGGGCTCTGCGATCTCCGCTGATGAGGCAGGGCTGCAAGTTGTCTTCTCCGGCTGGGTGGTATCGCTGGCTGAAATCAGCAGTGAGCAGGGCCGTCAGCTGGGCTCTGAGGGCGGGCAGAGTCTCTGGCATCATTTCTCAGCCACACGTGGCGGGCAGGGCCAGAGGCTGTGCTGCTCCGTAGATATGCATGAACCTGGGCTTGCCTCCTAGCCGAGGCTAGCCTTAAGAAGAATACCAATGCTTAGTAGGCCGGAGAGGCTTGATAGGAACTCAACCCTGATATACTTGTGGGATGTGCTTCCTGCAGAGCAGCGCCGTTTGCTGCTTTCTCTTGTCTGTGCCTCTGTTGACCAGAATGCAGAGCCACTGCCAAGATTAGTACACTGGTCACTGTGAGCTCTATCCCCTTTCTTTGTTCTGTCTGACCCCCGGTGGTCTAGCCCTGCTGGAAATCCTAATTTTCTTGTTGGGATGAGACAGGAGTGAGCCTCCTGTCAAAGGCTCCAAAATGGTGGGCAGGCTAAATGTCTGCTTCCAACTCCCTTTATCCACTCTAGAGACCAAGGGCTCAGGGGAATCCTGTATGTCTGCAGCCGTGCTGGCTTGGGGAAGGGTTATACAATCAAATAGAAACTCTTCCTTTTCCACTTAAAATGCAGTTTTTTTTAAAGCTTTGTGGTCCAAGAAGGTGTCTCAGCCTCACTCCCAAGTTCTGGAGTATTCATAAAGGTATTCCTGCCTATGAATAATTACCAGTTGAATTTCTGCAGGGAGAGTGGAGCTGGAACACTCCTGTACTGCCATCTTGCTAACCTCACTGCTACAGGAGATATTTTGCTCGATTTTTTTTTCCCCCACACAAAAATAAGAAGTGACTTATTGAAAATTTTTTATATCATTATTTGAAAATTTTTAATACTCTTTTAGATCATATGCCATTATGGAAAATAGCACGGAGGCTCCTCAAAGAAATAAAAATAGAACGACCATATGATCCAACAGTCCCACTCAGGATATATATCTAAAGGAAATTAAATCAATATATTGAAGAGATATCTGCAATATATCTCTACAATCAACATGTTGATTGCAGCATTATTCACAATGAAAACTAAGTCTTCAGTAATGGTTGAATGGATAAGTACATGAGATATGTATATACAATAGAATACTATTCAGTCTTTAAAAAAAAGGAAACTCCCTTATTTGCAACAGCCATGAACCTGGAGACCATCATGCTAAGTGAAATAAGCCAGGCACAGAACGACACATACTGCATTATCTCACTTACATGAGGAATCTAAATAAATTACATTTATAGAAGTAGAGGATATAATGGAGAGGAGACAAAGGAGGAGAAAAAATAATACAATAGACTGAATTTAAAACAATAAAAAGAAAAGAAATACTGAGTGGACCGAGTGTTATGCTGTGGCAATAAATATTTAGCAGTAGCCTCTTCAGAGATGGGAAATACTTATTTGTAGTGTTTGCCAATTTCTGTGGTGTAAATTCTCTCACGAATGCCAATTTCAGGCTGCCACTATGGAGTATCGGTAAGTGCAAGAGTTGGGAAGAGACTTGCGCGAGTGCCTCTCGAGACAGTGCCACCTGCTCCAGCCCATCACTGGGCAGAGGCTAACGACAACGCTGAAAGTAATGCTTTAGCAATGGTAGTGTCAGTGGAATTGCAGAGTAATTGTTCTTTCCATGTGAAACATTTATTTTTGATGAATTTTGTGTTAAAAGTGTTTCTGTTATTTCATAGTCGCTTCAAACAAAAATCCACTTGACAAAGCAGTAGATCGTGTACACCCACCACACGGAAACTCTGTCTGCCACCGTGGGCCCCTACACACTTCACAGAAGGAGATAACGTTGACAAATAAGCTGTCAAACGTGCCTTAAGTCAGATCTCAATCGGGTCTCGCTTTTCCGGCCAGATAATGTAGTCAACTAAAGGCCCCTGGCCCTTAGAACAAAGAGTCACAGTTGGGGAATTCTCTGTCAAAATTAGTTATCATTTTTGTCACTGTGAATAATCAGAATAAATCTTGATGCTAGTATCTTTCTCAATATGGAAGAAAAAATTAAGTTGGCTGAAGTATCTGCCATTAACACCAAAATTATCATATAAACGGAAATGTAATGGCTGTGTTTGGATCATAAGGTATAATAATCACAGTTCTAAGTGTTATTACTGACGACAGAGTTTAACTGGGTCAATTCTCAGCTTGTAAGAGCAGCTGGAAATCATCCCCAGTTGAGAAAATAGAGGCAGCATTATAGAAATCTACAGAACAACTACTAGACTTAGAATCACAGTGCAGAAATTGCAGCTTATTAAAGAGAAATGTGAAGCCCCCCATCTCCCCCACCTACCTCTATCTCAACCCCTCCACACATGCAGACATAAACACACGCAATCTGATGTAGTCAGAGATCCTTGTAGCATAGAAATTGTGTATAATTTTTTGGGAGGAGGAACATGATTTCTTAGTTACATTAGTTGCATTCAGAAATAACAAGTTACGGTTTTGGAACACAAGTAAAGAATTCAGGATAAATAACCAGTTTCTTACACCTCTTCCAAGATAATTTTTAAAGTCATTTTCTGTATTAAATTTAATAAATTGGAATTGTGCCCTATATTAATTTATAATGCCATTTTTTTCAAAATATTATGATTAATTTTCAGAGCATGTGGCAGAAAAGTGACTTTCCAAATTGACATTTGGGTAATAATTCTAAATATATTAACTCTAATATATTGACCACATATTTTCTATTTCTTAAACTTTTATATTAAAATGTTCTAGGTTCAAGTTTATTTATAAGCCACTACAAAACTAACACATGGCAGTTTTGCCTTTCATCGTTAGCTTGTGTATACATGGTATAACTGGCTTTATGCAAAAGTGTATCCAGCATTAGAGTCATAATAATGATTTAAATTTTAATATGACCAATTTAAAATCAGTATACCTATATTATTAATATTTGGGCTCAGAAACTAATTTTCCCATAATTTTCTGATATATTTACTATTTAATTTGAGTTTATTTCTAATAAGCAATGCAAATTCTGCAGTCTTACTATATGTCATTCTATTATTCTACTTATACATTACTGAAGAATAATTTTTTCCCTTATACAGAAGACATTGATCTTATTCCTAAGTCACTGATTGATGTCCCAGTTCACTGGCAGCTCCATCTCCAAGGGGCGGTTGTCTAGTTCATTGTACTGTACTGCTCCCTGAGTGTGATTCCCTGTTCCAGTGTTCTTCATTGCTCGTGGCTCACACTTCTGTGCCCTTTCATCTGAGAAGCAAAGGATCATGATAAGCTACATACGATGACAGGTTTTCTATCTGGAAGTCAAGGTGTTGGAGTAGAACAAGGGTGGTAACTCTGGCAGAGCTGAGTAGTTGCGGCATGGACCATGCAGCCCACAAAGCCTGAAATGTTCACGTTCTGGACATTTACAGAAGGGATTTAGCAGCCACTGCCAAGTCATCCAATTTTGGGTGTTTTTTTTAATATATATAGCAAAAGTTATATAACCTTATTAACAAGAAGTAAACATGGAAAAATTCCTTTACTGGGAGTAAAAAAAAAAAAAAATAACTTTTTTCTAACTATGGTTAAAATTCCAAAGAATGTAAGGGAAGTAAATGGTAATTTTGATGACATAAAAATAAAAAACATTTTGTATAAAAAAGATATGAAAGTTAAAATATATTTTCAAATGATGTAAGTGAGAATGAGTTAATATCTCCAATACATAGAGTCTAAAAATAGAGAAGGAAAAGACCAATTAATACTAAGAGGGAAGAAAAGAAAAAATATATAAATAAAGAAAAATTTATCCTTACACATAAAAATGATTATTAACCGTTCATATAATAGAAGAAATGCAAACTGAAACTGCACTGTGATACTATTACTATTTCTCACCTATCAGGCTGCCTGTTTGTCTCTATGCTTTTCTAAGGGTCGGACCAACAGCCCCCGTGATGTTCTCTGCCAACAGGGAGACAGTTCTACCGTCAGCCACCAGCCTTAGAGTCATTCCAGCAGTCAACATCTCACATTCTAGCTGAGCCCCAGATACTGTGAAAAGAGACAAACCCCCTAGTTCACCTGTAAGGCTTTCTGACTCAGGGAATCCAAAGAGCATAAACATATAGGTTGAGTATCCCTGTTCTGAAATGCTCGGGACCATGAGTGTTTCAAATTTCAATTTTTTTTTTTAATATTGAAATGTTTGCATATACAAAATAAGATATCTTGTGGATGGGACCCAAATCTAAATGCAAAAGTTATTTTTGTTTCACATACACTTTATGCACATAGACTGAAGGTGATTTTATGTACTATCATTTTATGTATTAATCATTTTGTGCATGAAATAAAATTTGGGTCCACTGAACCATCAGAAGCAAAAGTGTCACTATCTCAGCCACCTAGGTGGACAGTCTGTGGTTTGGCGTCACTGTCATTCCTGACTCTGAACTTACATGCTGCTGATAAGCAGTCGTTTTCTTACACTTATTCACACATAAGTGCTTAACAGTAAAAACATGACATCCCATTAATACGGTGAAGAAACCATGGGTTCATGGTAACTGCACAGCACAGCATCACGGGAACACCTGTGTCAGCGGTTACACAGCAACAGCAAACAGCGTAGACTTTGTCTCCACTCAGGATGCTGTGTTTTGATGGTTGCTGTGTGCTGCATTTTAATTTTTCAGGTGAGAAGAAGCATCAGAGGTAGTTGAGGGACCAGGAAGTAGGTTTCGTGGGATGAGGAGACAGTGTGCTGGGTAGCCTTTTAAACCGTTTCCTCGAGAGTCATATGCCTCATCTGCCTCATCGACAACAGTTTTTGTCTTAGACGTCTCTCTGATTTTATGAACTGACACGGTTTCTTGTTCTGTTATGAATGCACACTGCTCTAGTGCTTAATAAGCCTGTCACACATTTTCACAGTGTCATCTGTACGCACTTTGCCTGTGGTGGTAACAACATCATATTCATAGTTGTGCACCTACGTTTTGACTGTGACCCGTCACACGAGATCCAGTGTGGAATTTTCCACTTGTCATGTCACGTGGGAGCTCAAAAAATTTTAGTTTTTGGAGCATTTAGAGTTATGGATTTTTTTATTAACGATGTTCAAATTGTAGCTGTTTTATGCTACTAGGTTTTGAGTAATTTGTTATCAAGCAATAGTAATTGTATACTGTATTTTCAAGAATATATCATAAAGAATATCTTGAGGTAAACCCATTTTAAAATAAATTTATATAGGGATCTAAGATATAAGGACCATATTCTGAATTGGGTTAAAATAGTATTTCCATATATTAATTATTTTCTAGTAGAACATAAATTATAAAATATTATAAATGACACATCACTAGAAACTGATGCTATAAAGTTAATATCTTAAAATAATAGAACATAAAGCTGGAACAAATTTTATGCATTCTATTCCTTTAGGTTCCTTATCTCATTTAAAGAACATTAGAATAAGGAATAGTTATAAACATGAAGACTTTTTTTTATTTCCTAAAATAAATCCCCTTGCTCTTTCATGGAAGTAATTTTCAAATGAAAGTAATATTATCTTGTACATTGATATTAAGATTTTTTTATGGTAACAGTCACCTAGGTAACTGAACTTCACAAAAAATAAACAACATGGTTTTCATCTTTCTTCTTAATAATAAGCCAAGGCAAATAGTTTAGAATTTCAAGATATTAGTGAAGTAATTGTTAGAATAATTTGACTTGGAGACTAATGGCAAAACATAGAAATAAGCTTCTGAATGAATTAAAAATGCATTTAAAAATAGTCTATCTTCATATACATTTAATTTTTTAACTTGGAGAAGGAAAACTAATAGGCAGACCTAAGGGTATGAGTATAAGCAAGCTATCCAATTTTATATCATAGTAAACATAATTTTCAATAATGCATAGAATTTTATAATAGAATTATTTATAATTAAATAAGAGTGAAATGTATATTATTTATTTAGAAAAGGAAAGTGATAAATGAATTACATATAAGAAATTTTACTTTTATTGTTGAGCCTCAAATATTGTCAGCTAAGATCAGATCAGTACCTGATGACCTGAACTAATATGGCCTGCAAGTTTCTGACTAGCCACTGGGTTGATGGACTGCATGTGTTTTATCATTTAGGTTAGCCTGGGTTTTTCACATGGTAGTGCCCCAATGCTTTCTAAGGGCATCAGGTTGGCAAACCCAATACACACACACTCTACACACCTCCACTCTTGTCGTATTTGTGATGTCCCATTGGCCACAGCAAGTGATATGGCTAACTAAGATCCATCGTTACTTCTTTCTGGGAGGGAAGAATTTGTAGTCATTTTTATAATCTATCACAGTTCAGTTTTTGGCTACATAAATTCTTAGCTCTCCCATAAGCAAAGTAACTCAGGGCAGGACTCTCTGATGTAATCAAATATGACACTGGAGTTGGAATTTGGATGCATGTGAGGATACTGTTGACGTGGATGCTGGGCAAGTAACCTGTCCCCAACATGTTGGCACAGGCTCGTCACTCCTATTCAGATAGATGTGGAAAGAGAGTCACAGTCACTGGCTATAGCAATTCCAAAGTCTTCCTGGACAAATACTGCCAGGTTTCTCTGTGTTGCAAAGAAGAACTATTCCATAAACGTGCATATGGACTAGATCTAATCCCTGGAAATTGCTGCCCAGTTCGTTGGCCTCCTCATGCCCTTCAGATTATTCTCCAGTGCCTTGCACCACTCTGCTCCCAGGGAACACCTTTCTACTTCAACGCTCATGGTCCAGCTCTCTGCATTCTGTTACCTGCCCTCGAGATGCCCTTACATTTCATAAGGCATGGACTGTTTTGGCAACTGGGACAAAGTAAAAATGGCAGAAACTCATTGTCACCCCTCTCATCTAGAGGCGACACCTATTTGTCTCTTCTGGAATTTGAGCTGGCTCTTGGGACTAGATTTGATGAATAGAGTATGTCAGATGTGAAACCATCAGGCCTGGGCCATAAGGAATGCATAGCTTCTGCTTTTTCCCTGTTTAGAACAATCCACCTCCCAAACTGGCTGCCATGTAAGAAGTCCAACTATTCTGAAACAACCTGTGAAAAGTGTCAACTGAACCATATGGAGACAGAGGACATGTGTAGGAGCAGAAAGTGCCAGACTTGTTAGTGAAGCTTTCCTGGGCCTTCCAGGCCAGTGCACTACCTGATAAATACACTCATGTGAATGACCCCAGTCAGCACACAGCAGAGCAGATGAAACACCCAGCTAAAACCCCTCTTAATTTTTGACTCACAAAATCATGAGAATCAAATCAAAGACACAATACCTTTCACAGTAGCAACAAAGAAAATAAAATGTCCAGGAATATGTTTAAGGAGTGAAAAACCTCTATAGGGAAAACTACAAAACACTGAGAAAATAAATTGCAGAGGATGTAAACAGATGAAAAATATATCATGCTCATGGATTGGCAGAATCAACATCGTTAAAATGTCTATACTACCTAAAGTGACTTACAGATTCAGTGCAATTCCCTTTAAGATACCAATGTCATTTTTTGTAGATCTAGAAAAATATCCTTCTATACTTTGTATGGAACTAGGAAAGACCCCGAATAGCCAGTACAACCTTATTTAATAAGAACAAATTGAGAGGGATCACTTTACTAGACTTCAAGCTATACTACAAGGCCATAGTAACCAAAACAGCATGGAATTGGCACAAGAACAGAGACATAGACCAATGGAATAGAACTGAGAACCCAGATATAAAACCATCCTCATATATTCATCTGATCTTTGACAAAACAGACAAAAACATACCCTGGGGAAAAGAATCCTTATTCAATAAATGGTGCTGGGAAAATTGGATAGTCAGATGTAAAAGACTGAAACAGGATCCCCACCTCTCACCTCTCACAAAAATGCACTCACAGCAGATAACAGACTTACACCTAAGGCAGGAAACTATAAGAATTCTAGAAAAAGGTTAGAAAAACAATTATAGATATTGACCTAGTCAAAGAATTTATGAAGAGGACCCCAAAAGCAATCACAGCAACAACAAAAATAAATAAATGAGATCTGATCAAATTAGAAAGCTCCTGCACAGCCAAGGAAACAATCAACAGAGAAAATAGACTACATAATGGGAGAAAATATTTGCATGTTATACATCGAATAAAGGGCTAAAAACCAGAATCTACAAAGAACTCAAGCGAATCAGCAGAAAAACTCAAAACAACCTTATAAAAAAGTAGACAAAAGACACAAGCAGAAGCTTTTCAAATAAAGATAGACTAATGGCCAGCAAACACTTCAAAAAATGCTCAATGTCTCTAATCATCAGAAAAATGCAAATCAAAACCATAGTGAGGTACCACCTAACTCCAGTGAGAATGGCTCTTATTAAAACATCCCCAAACAACAGATGCTGACATGGATGTGGAGACAAAAGGAACATTTATACTCTGCTGGTGGGACTGTGAACTAATACAACCTCTATGGATAGTAGTATGGAGATAACTTGAAAGAACTAAAAGTAGATCTACCATTTGATCCAGAAATCCTATTCCTAGTTATTTACCCAAAGAAATAAAAGATATTTTATTAAAAAGACATCTGCACTAGAATGTTTATAGCAGCACCATTCATAATTGCAAAGATGTGGAAACAACCCAAGTGCCCATCAATCCATGAGTGGATTAATAAAATGTGGTATATGTATACCATGGAGTTCTACTCAGCCATAAAAAAGTGATGATTTAGTATCTTTTGTAACAACCTGGATGCAAGTGGAGAGCATTCCTCTAAGTGAAGTACTGCAAGAATGGAAAAACAAATGCCACATGTACTCAATACCAAATTAAAACTAATCCGTCAACACTATGTGTCCACGTAAAACTAATGGAAATCAAGCAAATGGGAGGGGGTGGGATGTACCTAACCTGTACAATGCACACTGAGTGAAGAGAGCACTTATAACTTTAACTCAAACTCTACAAAAGCAAATTGTGTAACCAAAATGTGTGTACCCCCATAATATTCTGAAATTTAAAAAATTTTTGTACCCATATATATGTATTTGTTTTGCACCCCTAGACCTTGCTTTACTTTTTATTTGGGGAGATTTTTACTGACTAAAGAGGCTAGAGATAGCAAGCCGATTCATTTGTCACATTTAATTCTTCTCTATTTCCACCAAATTCACTTGCAAATTGAATAGTACATTGCTTAGCTCATCTCTTTTATAGACAGCTAAAATAGATCAATTGACACTTTAAATATTCTGCCCGGAAACCATCTTTCCAAGATGGCTGTTTATTGGTCAATTTTCTATCTTCCCGGTAACTGTACTTGATAGTTGCAATTGTTCCGCAACAACAAACACAGGCCACTATTTTTTCCAAACTGCTATGATTGTTTAGTTATTGTTTTTTTCCCCCACTGTCCTTGAATGATTATGATATCATATTTTTACTCCACTAAAAGTTTCCCAGCCTCTTTCCCTGCCTCATCTAACTTTCTCATCCCTAGTTCAATGCCACCTGTTTTATACTTTTGTTATGACATCACTTGATTTGTAATTATTAACTTCTTTATCCGTCAGGGAAGCAAGACCACCGTGGGCGTTACAGAGATAAGGTATATATTAAAAGAATTAACCTTGCAAAATGATTACTAAAGCCAAGGAACGGAACATCTGAAAGCAGGAATCTGAGAGTCACTAGTGAATTCACATGAAATACTCACATAGGTGGACAAGACAGAGTTTTCAAGTTAATAATCCAAGAATTCAAGCGTGTCTAGTCACAGAGATGGGACAGCAGAGGGGGAGCTCAGAGAGATGTCTGTATCTCTTTGCAGCCTCTGCTCTTGGGTTCCACAAGCCAGTGCCTGGTGGTGGGTATGGGACCGCTTTGTTCAGCAGGATTGGCAGGTGGAGAAGAGGGTAGGAAGGAAAACTGATGACCCACCTCTTTGTTTGTACACAACCACAGTGACTGTTGGCCAACACTAATCCCAGGAGGGTATATTCCGGAAAAAAACATAGCCACACTCTTAATTGAGCTGAAAAAGCACAATCCAACACATACTTGTATGGTTCTATTTTTAATGCTTAGATCTCTCAGTCATCTGGAACATATTTAGGGGCACGGTGCAAAGAATTAGATACATTTTATATTTTTTTAATGTAAGTATATTAGAAGGTATTTCTTTTGACCACAAATCTGAGATGTCGTCTATATTATATGCCATATTTTCATTGGGGATTATTTTATTTTCTTCAGGTCACCCTTTTTTCTATTTATAAGCCAATACTATGATGTCTTAATTATAGAACGTTGTAGTGTGCTTTAATATCTAATAGGGCTGGTTTTACTTTCAAACTCACATATGTGCTCTTTGAATGCAGAGTTTGTAGCCAGGTTTACTAGACTCTTGTCACAGGGCTCTTCACCACCGCACACAATCTCCAGTCTGGCCGGGAAGATCTAGGATAGGGGCAAATTGACAAAAGAAAATTAGATCTGTCTCAAGCACCAACACGGTGTTCATGGGCAAAATGAAATGGAGGAAAAAAGTAAGAATGAAATTTCAAGTATGTCTTCATGAGCTGTCAATTTTAAAGGAAGCAGTGATCAAATGTAAGGGACATATCTGAGACTGATGTCCCCAGTAAAATATGAGCCCTATTAACTTAAGTCTTGAGTAGCCATTTAACTCTATTGACCATAGAGGAAGAGTTTGAGAAGTAGATTGTTACCATGTACTTAAAAGTAGATGATGCTGTGCTACATCATTTAGTAAATCTAAACTGGACTATGTCAATTTATTGGTGGCTTTTGACAGCATATTAATACAAGAAATAAAGTACAGACCGCACTGAAATAAAATACACAAATGTATCACCACTAAGACATACATATGTTCCTGGACTCTTATTTCTTCCTTCTGAAACCATTTAATCAATGCCTTTAGCATAAGAGCCCACAAACCCATCAACTCAGAGATGCCTCTGTTATAATTATTTCCTGCTGAAAATGACAGTGCCTGATTCTAGGAATAAAAAAAGGATTAATAATATGGAAAATAAACCAAACATAAATTCCAAAGCGTTCCAACTCTTTTGTAGTTTCTATTCTCGCTCCCCTTTCTATTAATAATACATGTGGACTTAATTCAGTCTAGTGTTTAAGACAAACATGTGAACATCACATTCGTTTCTTTTGTTGTGATTTTACTTCCTACTACTTTAGAATTTTCCTAAGATAAATTTGCATCATCTGAATCTCAGAGTTATCTTCAGAACTTGGAACGTAACTGCCATGACCCCTGACCAGATTTTGTGGAAACTGTGAATTTTATAATTAAGCCCAATATTGGCAAGACCTGTAATTTTCATGTAACAGTTGAAAATATATTTTCTGCCCTTGTTTTCAAAACTGCCTGAAGTTCCTAAAACATTCTTTATTGTTCTCCGTAATACTTATAATTTTCTAATTTCCAAACAACAATTTTCCAGGTCTTATAAGATTGTTCCATTTATTATCTCCTCCTCTTGAATCTTTGCTTGGATCAGTAAGATGCAGCCCTAAATGGAAAACAGCCTTACACTTATTTTCCCACCTAGTATTTTTTAAAACTTTTCTAAGATATATGGACCCCAGAAAGAATTGAAGCAATTTTTTCAACCTTTGAATTC
Source organism: Mirza zaza (assembly GCA_008750895.1). Lineage (NCBI taxonomy): Eukaryota > Metazoa > Chordata > Mammalia > Primates > Cheirogaleidae > Mirza > Mirza zaza. The sequence continues at coordinate 123,817 of VSMD01057136.1, read as the reverse complement.
TCTATTATGAGTAACTTGAGGACCATGACAAACTGTATAAAACCACTTTCCTTAATTTTCTCCATTGTCCTGCCTTCCTTTATTCAGGTTCCAAGTGATCTGAATTGTTTTTGATAGAATTGCAATAATTTATGTGATGAAAATGATTGCCTAAATTTTAGACACCTTAAAGAATTGTGGACATGCCTGAAATTTATGAGGAGAGTGTTTTTAGGTATGAATTCAACACTCACTCCCCAAATAAGAGACTATCGAGCTGAGCATGGACTCATAAATATTTCTCTCTATGTAGAATATGCCGACTCACTCAGTAGGTTCAATTCAGTAACATGGGGGGGGGGGGCTACCCGCCTAGGGAAGCATGCTGGCAGCTTAGAGTCACTGCGTAAGCAGAGTTATTTTATAGTGTAATTATATTCATTGGCAGCCTGACACAGGGCAGAGTCCTGCCAGGGAGAAAGTGACGCATTGTTAAACATCTGCGGCAAAAACTACGTTAAACATCAGTTTGCACTTGACTCAGACTGTCCTCAGGGGACTGGGTTTTAGTATCTTTGGTTTGATTTTGACCTTCTAGAGTATGACTGCTACTTATAACTTGAGCCAACTTTGGAATCCTTGATTAAGGCAGCCCAACAAAATACACAGCAGAAATAATGTTAGCATTTTATGTGTTTTGATTATAACAGATTGTAAAAAACCAAAATGTCCTTTGGTATATTTATAGATACATTCTTCCATATGACTTAAGGTTCAACTCTGTGTGTGTGTGTATGTGTGTGTGTGTTCTTACCAAGTTAAATCCTCAAATCAAATAGGGATACAATTATTTATTGGAATTCTAGAATATGGGCCAAAGAGCTAATACTCTTGCATTTGGCTGATACATAGTTTAGGGAAAAAACAGCCTTAGAAGAATAGGCTGAAAAATGTATTCCCAATTTTAAGGCAAATGGATGTTAAGTCTGAAGTAAATACATCATATATGCACAATGAGGTTTCTGAAAAGAAAATGATAACATAATTAAACCACAATTTTTAAAATGAGCATGACCTTTTATTCTTTTTTTTACTGATGCTTCAATTCTAACCTAGTAAATATTAAACTAACCAATATGCGTTTCTGTTAAACAACACATTTTATCAAAGTTGTGGTTATTTTATTAGATTGATTAGCTAGCTATTGCAGAGTTGCATACATTAAAATTAGATCTAGAGCAAATCTCAGATGCTTTCAAAAAGGTTGTGTATTTCACAATGCCATTTAAATTTCCACAGCTAGATTTTGAGCATTTGGTATTTTTAGAGAGCAATGGTCATGTAAATTCTAAAAGCTTAAAAGAGAACATAGCAGTTAAAATTCTAAAGTTACTCCTAAAATGTCTCCTGCTTTGTTACTTTGCCCTCAGCAAGTACGAAATAATGATGTACAAAGAGTATTAGAGAAAATTAATATTTGGCCTTCCTAAATAATTATCAGTGCATTTGGCATTTTACTGTATATTTAAATTATCCTGGAGCTTATTTAATCCCATCATATAATAGTATGCTATCTCACCTAGTAGTTGTCAGATTAATAACACAATAATATGAATAGTAGCTTGGTGAGATAAACTGAGAGCAGGTGTCAGTGGGGACTGGGCTTGAAGCAGGTTTGTAAGATGAAATGAAGACTTGTCTCTGGATGTCTTAGGGTTATGATGCTTAGTTGGATGTAGCCAGTCAACTTCCATGTGATAGATCAGTGAGCTGCTCTGTGTTTCTTCCCGTCCCTCATCACTCTCCCCAAGTGTCTCCTCAACAAGTTGTCTTCATTACTTCTTATAACCTTACCTTTCTTTATTTTCATCACAGCACTCAACACTACCTAGAACTACATTATTGATTTATTTGGAATAATAAATCAATGCACTAGAGTGCAGGCCCCATGAAGATGATGTATTTTGCCTTCTGCTATAGTCTCTGAACACGGAACAGTGTTGGCAGCATCGTAAGCACCCGATAAATATTTGATGAATAAATGAATGATTGAATGACTTTCAGATATTACTTAACTCCAGTGATTTGTTTGCAGTATGACTCCCCCCCCCCACATCTAATGTTTGCCCTCAAGTCCAAAACATGGCTATTTCCTTAACAGTGAAAAGTTGTTTGTTCAGGATTTTTTTTTTATTGTGTCCTTCAAAGAAGAGAAAATGGGCCATGGGATGTACACAGTTTTAATTATTTTATCACTGTTTGATAGGGTCAGTTGTTACGTCTCTGTGCTCTAATGGCAACATTAAACAGTAAACAAGCACCCTTGTTTGTGGAAAGAGAGATTTCTTGTAGGTACTTGGTAAGCATCATGTGTATTGGCTATTTCTGCAATGTGTATTGATTCCCTTACAGAAAAGATGCCTGCAAATCTTAGTTTTGTTTCCTTAAATAAAATAGATAATCTTTAAAATTTGCCCACTCCATTTACCTCTTAATGAGCAAGAATAAACTGTATGTAGTACAGTGAGATGTTAGGAATTTTAGGGCTTATAAATAAGAATTTAACTCACATCGCCACACCTTCCATGATCATGCCTACGTATATACAAAAACACTTTGTCCCTGGAATTATTGTCCAGCTGAGACATTACAAACTTGCTTAATCCACACAAGAAAAAGCAAAGCTATTACTACTTATATTTTAAGGTTATAAATAGCAAATGGTAACACAGAGCATAATAAAACTACAACAAATATAAATTCTTCAAAAGTCAGTGTTCCCCATTCGCTCCAGGAATTTGACAGTTGTCTTAAAGACAGCATGCTGTGAACCGGTCATTTGCACTGTAGCCACTATGTTTGTCTATTCCAGTAGTTCTTAGACTTTGGCATTAAAAATAAAGTCTCTTGGAATCTGTGGGAGATTGGTTCCAGGACCTCCTGTAGATACCAAAATCCAGAGGTGTTCAAGTTTCTTTTTTTTTAATACATATTTTAGTGTATTATAGGGGTACAAGTGTTAAGGTTATGTATATTGCCCATGTCCTCCTCCCCTCTTGAGTCAGAGACTCAAACGTGACCATCCCCCAAACGTTGCACATCTCACTCATTGTGTTTGTATACACTCATCCCCACCTCCCCCTTCCCACCTGCCCGACACCCGATAAATGTTATTCCTATATGTCCACTGAGGTGTTGTTGATCTGTTAATACCAATTTGCTAGTGAGTACATGTGGTGCTTATGGTGCAGTATTTGCATATGTCCTACACACATCCTTCCCTATGTTTTAAATCATCTCTAGATTACTTATAATATCTAATACAATATACATTCCATGTAAATAGTTGTTATAATGTATCATTTAGGGAATAATGACAAGGGAAGAAAATCTGTACTTGTTCAGTACGGATACAACCATCTTTTTTTTCCTCAATATTTTCAATCTACAGTTGGTTGAATCCATGGATTCAGAACCCACAGATACAGAAGGCCAAGTGTATTTTTCTACAGAGCTTTTAAACTCAAGTATAACCTATATACACACATATACATACATATACATAATATACATATATACATATATTACGCCACATACATTCACACTCAAACATCTTCGGTGTATAGATCCATGTATTTTTGCCCATGTGCACACCTATGTACCGTCATATGAAGGAAGATATGGAGCATTTCTGGTATCACGGAATTCGCTCATGAGAGGATGAATATCATCCTCTACACCCTGAGATTACTGGTATTCTTATCTCTCTCACATAGTGAAAGTTTTATCTGTTCTTGAACCTCATATAAATGCAATCATAAAGTATATACTTTTAATAAAAAGCTTCATTGAGGTACAGTTTACATGTAGTAGATCACCATTTTCAGGTGATCTGTGAATTTTGACTAATGCACACGGTTGTGTAAACAGCACCACAAACAAGACACGGAACATCTCACCGACCAGCACACTTCCCTCACGTCCCGTATCGACAGTGCCCCTTCCCTGAAAGCCAGGTCCCGGCCACAGCGGCTGCGTCTGTTTGCCTGTCCTGACTGCTACGTACACGGGGCCATGCAGCTGTAGCCTTCGAGTCTGGCTTATTTCACCAGCATGAATCACGCGTGGTTCATCCTGGTTGTTGGTTGTATCAGTACATTTGAAATATTTCTGGTTGTGGGGTGATTATAAATAAAGACAGATAGATGTAGATATTCACCTACAGAATAAATGTAGATATTCACCTACAGAATTTTCAATTGATGTTTATTTTCATTTCTGTTGAGTAAAGCCCTAGAAGAGAGCTTGCGAGGTCATGTGGTAAATAGCTGTTTAACCACACGAAACCATTTTCCAAAGCAATGGGACCTTTTATATTTTGTACCAACAATCCTTGAGACTTCAAGTTTTGCTCTACATTCTTACCAGTGTGTAATAGCATAAAATTGTGGTTATAATCGTATTTTCTCTAATGACTTATGATATCAAGTCATTTTACATCCCTAATGTTTACCTTCATATGTTCTTTAATGAAGTGTCTGTTCAAATATTTTGTTCATTTTTATTGAGTTGTCTTACTGAGTTGTGTATTATCAGTTCAGGCTGGTATAATAAATACAACAGATTGGGTTGGCTTAAGTAACAAAACGTTTGATTCCCACATTGTGGTGGCTTAAGAGTTTCAGTTGCAAGTTGCAAATAGATCCAATGGATCCAGTGTATGGTGAGGACTCACTTCCTGGTTTGCAGATGGTACTTTTTCTATCCTTATAGGTGGGAGGGACAGAGAAAGAGAGAGGGTGTCATGCTGTTCTTCCTTTAGAAGGCACTGATCTTACTCACGAGGACTCTGTGCTCATGTCCTATTTACAGTCCAAAGACCCCACCTTCTCACACCATCACATTGTGGTTAAGGTGTCACCAAATGAATTTTAGGGGTACACAGACATTCAGTCCATGACAAATTGTGATAGTCCTTTTTGTATATTCTGAATACAAGTTTTTTTCAACAATGTCTTTCAAAAAGCAGACATTTAAAATTTGATCAAGTCTAACATACACTTCTTAAATTTTATATTGTGTTTTTGGGTGCTAAGAAATTTTTGGTTTTCCTAAGGTCTTAATATTGTCTTCAATGTTTTCTTCTGCAAATGTCCTGGTTTTAGTTTAGTTTAATCCTAGCTTTAAATTCAAAATGTATTGAATGTTAATTTTCAACGTGGTTCAAAATATAGTTTGAGTTTTGTTTGTTTTACATATGTTTGCCCAAATTTTTAGCACCAGCTTTTTGAAAACTTATCTTTCCTCCATTAAATTTCTTTAGCAAATATATTATAAAAACACTTGAACTCTATTTTTATTTTCTACTATTTTTTTTACTCTCCACTCTGTGTCATTAGTATGTGTGTTTTTCTTTTATCTTCATTTTCTAAAAGCATTTTCACTGGGTATAAAATTCTCATTGACAGACTTTTGTTTTTCTTTTGGCATATAAAAGTGTCACATGCCACTCCAGTGTTTTCTGGCTTGCTTAATTTTAATGAGAAATTGTCTATAGTTCTTATTTTTGTTTTTCTATATGGAATGTATCTTTTTTTTTATGGTAGCCTTCAAGATTATCCCTTTATACTTGATTTTCAGCAGTTTGAATATGATAAGTCCAGAATTTTGTTGTTGTTTCATCTATCTGTTTTGGAATAATCTGTGTTTCCTAAGTTCGATGCCTTTTATTCATTTTTTAAAAATTCTTACCCATTATCTCTTCAAATATTTCTTCTGCCACCTTCCCTCTTTTTTTTTTCCTGGACCTCCAATTATACATATGTTAGATTGATGTTATCCCACAATTTATGTATATTCTGTTATTTTTAGTTGTGTTTTAAACCTTTTTTGTTTTGTTTTTTCCCATTTCAGCTTTGGTAATTTCTAGTAATATGTCTTCAGATTCATCCATTATTTTCATAACTGTCTTGAGTCTATTTATGAGCATAAAATATGATTATTTATTTCTCATACTTTGCTAAAATTTTAGCATTTTCACTTGACAATGTCTTATATTTTCCATCTCTCTTTTAAAATTTTCCCATCTATTCATGAATGTTGTCCCCTTTAACATATTGATCATTATTTTTTAAAGACTTTTTCTAATAGTTTCAGAGCCTGGGTCATCTCTATATCTTGTTATATTTATTGGTTTTGATCTTGACATTTTTAAACCTAATTTATGTGTATGTTTAATTTTTTATGAAATCCTGAATATCATGTGTAGTATAGTAGAAACTGAAGTAGATCATATTAACACCTAAAAATAGGCATACCTCTTCTTATCTCAAACATTGGTTGTGGTAGTTGGAGTGATTCTAGTCTGAAGCTTAACTGGCACGGTGTTTTATTTTTGCTATGCATACTTTCCACTAGCGATTGGCTGCCATCACCTTGAGCTTAGGTTGGAGGCTGGATGCTGGAATATTTTTCTCAGTGCACTATAGTCAGCTCTCACTTCTATCTGCATGCTCCCTGTATGCCCTTGCCCCTCTGAAAACAGTAGACCTTCATTGCTTGTTATTGATGATTACTAGGCTGGCAGTAGGTGGCACATGTGGTTGTTTATTGTTTTACTCAAGCCAGAGTCCTAGGCAGGCCTTGGAAATGCATTTTATTCAGTGTCCCTGCCCTGCTCCTTGTGCTGGCCAAGTGCTGCCCTTTACCTGTGACAGAGCTTGTGCAGGGGAGGATTTCTTCCATCTCCTATAGGAGTGCAAGATTTCAAATGGTGCTGATATAAGACATTGGGTCCAAGACTACATCCTGTTTTGTTTTGTTTTGCATCTATACCAGCCATGATTGATCTTTTCCAGTACCCTGAGGGTGAGAGGGCTGGCTCTCAGCCTCCTGGCATTTTAAGGCTTTTGCTTTGTGTGAGACTTGGGTCTGGAAAGGTGGCTGAAGTTTTTGTGCCTTTCTCCAGCAGCTTCCATTCCTCTCCTGTGCACCAGCCTCATACATGGAAGTTCTCTCTGGTCTTCTACACTGCCACACAGCTTTCTCCTGAGCACCCCATGGACTTTCATGGAAAAGAGCCCATGGGTGAGTGTGAAGCCTCCTTGTGTGAGAGGCTATATTGAGTTTCTGATTTTCATCTTTATTTATATTATTCTGAATGTGAAAACAAAGTGTCCTGGATGTAGGACAGGTTTCTTGTTAGTATCTTACAGTAAATAATATGTATGATAGTCTGTCTTTTCACATACATTACCCCTTGTGCAATGAAATGAAAGCCAAATGGAAAACTCTCCTACATGACCAGCCAAGCCCTCCATAAGCCAGGGTTGGAGAACAATGCACTGTCTTCACTTACGTGAGTAAGAGACAACTGCTTTCTTCCCCTCTAAAAAAGAGAGAATACAACAATATAAAAGATTTTTTTGTATTCAAAATTAAGTGGAAATCATCCTGTATGCTTGCCCTTATCTTTTGCAATGTAAATACATCTTTCCCTGGCCCAGTTAAACCCCTGGAACGTGTGGCTTTTACAGCCTAGAGATGTCGCTAAAGTCTGGGTATACAGTGTTTGAAATGTAAATACATAGAGAGCGAGAGCTTTCTAAGCTCCCTAGCACTTTAGGGCTTAACCTAGGGAACTAGTTCAGGCTGTAACAATTTTTGTGTACTTGAAAAGTAAGAGAAGTTTTACTGTCCTTTTGGATCATAGCAATAAACTAGACAAATGGCCACTGATTTAATTCCAATGGTATGTGAAGAATAACATGTTCCTAGGAGTATTGAAAGCAAATATTTTCCATTTTTGTGTTATATACATTTCTTTCCCTATCTCAGCAGGAGAAAGCTTTTTACAGGACCCCTGAGGAATCCAGGGAAGTTTTATTTCTCCATGGCTTCCCAAGGGATGGATCTATATTGGCACAGTAGTCCATACTTGGCCTTTAGCATATATTTTTTTAATTTTAGCTACTTCTTTTTACCCATTTGTGGGATAGCTGGTGCCTCCTTCTCTGTGCTCTGCCACATGTCTGTCAGCATGCATCATCTCTCCTTGGAGGGGCTTGTCCTTCTTCAGGATTCAGGCTCCTTGGGCAGCCCTGTGAACCTAGTTCTCTGATGGGCTCAGTCAAAGTTATTATTTTGTACTGTGCCTACATTTTTCTCATTGTTTGATTGGGAGCTACCTCTTTTCTTACTTTCTGTGTGCTAAGTGAAAACAGAAAACCTAGTGTTTATTCTTTGCTGTCTGGCTTCTTTTGCCCAGCATTATGTTAATGAAACTTATCCATGTTGTTTTGTATAGTAGAAGGCTGTTCTTTTTTATTGCAAATAGTATTCTGCTATATGAATATGCTATAATTTATTTACATATTGTACAGTCGATAGGCATTTGAATAGCATCCAATTTGGGACTATTATAAACAAAACTGCTATGAACATTCTTATGCAGGTGTTTTTATGAAAACACACTCACAAATTTCAGAGCCATGAAGACTTAACATATGCAAGTATATGTTTACCTTTAGTAAGTGGCCCAAATAGATTTTAGAAGTGACTAGCAATTGGCTCCCCCCAAGCAAAGTGTGAGTTTCAGTTTCTTTACATCCTTGCCAACAGTGATATTGTCTTTTTAATGTTAATATTACTCTGTAATAATGGCAAGTATTCTCAAATTTGAGTATATCCATTGATTTTAGAATCTAATCCTTGAATCAAATTTTGCTTCAGTTTACAAATACTAGTTTAGTTATTTAATTTTTGGCTCCTGGAACTAATCAGTATCACCACCAACAAAGGAAATCAGTCAACCTGGCTTCCTTTAATTCTTATATATTTAAAAAGCAAGGGAATATTTGGAATAACAGATGAACATAGAACATAAAATTTGCAGATTACCTCTAGATTTCAACGGTTTCTTCATTACCATGAATAAAATATAGAAATTATATTCACATTTATAAATAAGATTGTAGTTCATGTCATCCAAAGACTCTTCCCAAATGGGATATAAATTTTAACTTAGGTAGAGGAAGCTATTTGGAATATGTGTATGAATATTCTCCAGCTCTTATCAAGTTATTTAAATCATTGATTTCACAGTATGCTCTGCATACAGTTGAAAGAAAGTCTTTCAAAAGTCAATGCATCAAGGTTGCAATGACATACTTTTTTAGAAAGCAGATATAAATTGACTACCTTTCCCCTTTTAATGGATTTGTCATGTAACTAAACTATTAGTTTGCATTTATGTCTGACAGTTACCTTGTTATCAGGCCAAGAATCATGTGGTAATATTTGAGTTTAGTCATATGTAATGATCTTTGATGACTTCATATGCAATGATGAAGTACAAAGAAAGAAAAAATAAATGCTTTCTTTAGTTTGGAGGTTGGCCAGGGGTAGACAGACATACTACAATATATTTAATAAGGGAAAATTCAGTTGATTCAGAACAAGGGAAGCAGCCTCTAAGTTGAAGCATGTTTGTATTTTTTTCTCCATAATATCAAGAACAAGCTCTCATTCATGTCTAAGATTGACCAGACAAGTAATAAATGCCTGATAGTCAGTGAATTTGACATTTGAGAGGAAAGACATGGAGGTTTTCGGGCTTTGTTCTATTTCCTTGAATTGAAATAACATTTATAACCATATCCATCTCCTGGATTAACCATAGCTTATTATTAACTGACAGTGCAGGATGAAATATTAGATATGTTCTGAGGAGTCAAATGGAGACTCCTTGATATGAAAGACTCCTTGATATGACTCCTTTGCTTGATATAAAAACCAAGAATAAAAGCCATATATCTCTTTTCAGACTTCACCACATATTCTAACATGGTAAGAAAAAAAATCCTGTTTTCCAAAACAATAGGGCTTAATGGTTAGACAATTAGGTGTCCTATAAAAAAAGCAAATCTAGCAACTAAAGATTACCTCATAAGGACATGAGCGGATCGATGTCATTCTGTGCAGGGGTGGCAGAATGTGAATATCTCGTCATGTTTCCTGGTGGTCGTGTGCTACTGCAGGTAGGGCAAAATCCACTCTCCATTTCATGGTTGTGCCAGGGGCTTTAATATTCTATACTAAATAATAAAATATCTGAGCTTCAGTTTTCTCCAAAATTAAGTGAAGATTAAGTGAACTAAGATACTAAGACATGATGCAAAGTACATAATAATGCCTGAAATATAATATGTACTCTGGGTAATTTATGGACCATATATTTGTGAGATGTGTATAATTCATGCAAAGTGCTTAATTGTGCATTTTCTCATTCAGATATTGAGTTATAATGTTTGCCTCTTCTTAGAGAAAATTTCAAATGTTTCACCACAAAAAAATACGTAAGCAAGATGATAAAAGATGTTAATTAGCTCAATTTAATCATTCCAGTTGTATATGTATATCACAACATCACACTGTACCCCACAAACATACATGATTATGATTTTTCAATTAAAGCAATATTAATAAAAAGATTTACCTCTTTTTAACTTTTTCAAACACTTTTTCTAGTTTAAAATATTATAGCAGTTATGTATAACCCAAACTTCCCAGGTAAGCCCACTCATTTGTTGTACTTTTTGCTAATGTCTACTCTCTGATACTACATTTTCTGTGCGTGTTTATTTTTTATGATGCTGTCTGCAATGTTGCATGCTAGCCAACAATAATGAGAAAGCAAGGCACATATCCGAGGCAGGCATTTTGGCATTTCCAGAATGTAAGGTCTCCTTCCACGTCCAGTCCCACACCCACCCGCTTGTCAACCAGTCAGAGAGTCACACACAGCGCTGTGGCTGCTTTCTGCCGGAGGGTGTCACACCTGCCTCCACGACTCATTCCAATGCGCTGCAGGTTTTGTTTTTTCCTACTAAGAGTTGTATTCTGTGTTTGTTTAGCCACATTAAATTTGCCTGAGGAATTTCATTAATAATGTTTCTATAGAGAGATAATTGCCTCGGTTTCTTTCCTAGGCATGGGCAGGGGATAAAAAGCCCTGACCTAGATGAGGACGCTGAGGCCTTGCAGGGAGCCAGTCTAGCTGCCCTCGGGCGGGGGACACTTAGCCACAGAGCCCTAAAGGACTCTGCACATCAGAGAACATCTGAGTTAGTATCCCTTGAGCTAGCAGAGAAGAAAATGCAAGAGTTTATAAGATTACCATGGCCAAAGCCTGGCCTGTGTACCTGGTTCAGCAAATGCCCGGGCAGGAGGCCTGGGGAGCTGCGGAGGTTGGAATGCAGAGTCTGGAGTCCCCTGGCTGTGGCTTAAGACCCTCTCACTCCTACCCTGCGGGTGGGGAGGGGCCACGAGAACAGGGAGCCTGTTTGGATGAAGTTGCCATTTTCAAGGGAATAGTCAAGCAAACAGATAATAAACATTTCCTTTTATGAAACCTATAGCGAAGATGGAAAATACCTCACATCACCATGGGTGGCAGAGAGGACAGAAAAAATTTCTATTAACAAAACAAGAAACCTAACAATCAAAGTTCAAGTGAAATTTAACTGCAGAAGAAATAGAATTCATACAAGTAAATAGAAGTTGCCATCAGTTGCCCATTCAAATTCTAAGAAATACCAGTGGTCAAATATCTACTATCAGTGAAGTTAATGAAAACACTGTGATTCATATCGCATAGGCTTTTAGTACCAAATATTCAAAATATTCCTTTTGGAATTGGGGGGAAAGTAAATTCCATGTGAGTGTGCTTTATAGGACTGCTACCAATAAAATTCTATGTATTTACCTAAAATTTTAGAGCTCAGACAGTATTATATAAATTATATTTGGAAATAACTAACTGATAACTGAAATGCAACATGAATGTAAAAATACAACTTTATAAAAATTATTTACATGGTATATATTTAGATGTTGATGAAAAAATCTGTATTAACTGTTATTTAGATTTCATCAACCATTTCTATGATTGACTGTTAATCATGGTATTTACTTAATTATCTTATAAGAACATACATTATTTTTCATAGCATATTTCCTAACGTTCACACTGAAAAAGAAAAGATTGTATTATAAGCGGCATCAGGGAGTGATTAGGTGTAGTCTGTCCAACAGCAGGACGCAGCTGTCTGACTGTAGAAGAGGAGATGCTGCTCTAGAAATCACATTGGTTGCAGGATCTCATGACACACTCTATGGGCCTAACAGAGTGACACCCAACCCAGGGAGTGGCCCTGAGCCCTGCTGCTGTGCACACTTACGAGGGCACAAATTGTGCATTGATAATCGATATCTGGCATGTGAAAAGCACATTCAAACCACTAGGCACTTAGACACCTGAGTCTGGGAAGCAAAAATTACCTGGTGACAGCTGTTGTAAAAACTACTGCCTACATTTTAAGTAGAATTGATTTACAAAAGCACAAAACAGTCCCATTTAAAGTTATCTATCTGTGTACAGTTTAGGGAGTTTTAATCCTAAACAGTTTAGAACAAAAATCGTCATTTTTTATTTTAGCAGTTTTGGATGCAGAGACCATGTCTTCTTGACTGTAAATCCCTGTGGCATTTAGATTACTACCCAGGATTGTAATAGTCAGCACACTATAGTTGATGACAAAACTAGATCTTCCTGTAGCTGGGACCTGACAAAAATTTCAGGCTCTTGCCGGGCGCGGTGGCTCACGCCTGAAATCCTAGCACTCTGGGAGGCTGAGGGGAGCGGATTGCTCGAGGTCAGGAGTTCGAAACCAGCCTGAGCAAGAGCGAGACCCCTACTGTAAATAGAGATCTCTACTGTAAATAGAAAGAAATTAATTGGCCAACTAATATATATAGAAAAAATTAGCCGGGCATGGTGGCGCATGCCTGTAGTCCCAGCTACTCGGGAGGCTGACGCAGCAGGATTGCTTGAGCCCAGGAGTTTGAGGTTGCTGTGAGCTAGGCTGACGCCATGGCACTCACTCTAGCCTGGGCGGCAAAGCGAGACTGTCTCAAAAAAAAAAAAAAAAAATTCAGGCTCTTGATTTTTGGAATTAGCAGGGAAAGTTTCCTAATAAAGATTTGTAGCTCTGAATAATTGGTAAGAGTCTGAGATTGGCAGTCACCAGGAAACAGTGTAAAGCTTGGTAAACAGTTGTGTTGAAATAGCGAGCAAATGTTATTAACAGGCCAAGGTATAGTGCTAAGAAATAACTGTTACATTGCTACTTTTTTTGCCTAATTTATTTCTCACATACAAATGAAGAGAGATTAGCTAAAATATGCATTTGTGCAATAGAACTCATAGTCAGCTTTTGCAGAGAAAATATTCACGATTATATTAGCAAATATACAAATAAGTGAAAATTAATAGTTAATTATAACTTAAAATTAATACTTCTCTGTTTCTCACAGCTTAAATACTAATACTTTCTGCCCTCATTCATAACAGATGATTGCTTTTTAATATACAGAGAAAATAAAATCCATGATTCTAGAACTTTTAAAACTTTCTATCACCAACAAACCTGTAATCTTTTAAAAAATATTTTAATGTGATAAAATACACATGTACATAAAATTTATCATCTTAGCCATTTTAAGTGTATAGTATAGTATATTAGTACTTTTACATTATTGAGCAATCATCACCCCTATCCATCTGCAGAACTCTTTTCATCTTGCTAAACTAAAACTCTATACTCATCAAACAGTAAATCCAGCAATATATGCATAACTCATAACTCGGCATCCTTCCATCTCAATAGAAGAATAGCTTTTGCTCCTCTTCCAGCCAATAACTCCACCAATTTTTCGGTACTTTTCACCTAAACAAAGACATTACTTTTCTCATTTTCTTTTCCTTTTTTCTTCCCTTTCTCATTTTTTAGTATGTTTTTTATTTTTTGCATCATCAAATTTTGTCTAATTCTTTGGTGATGCTACTAATTAGCTACCTGAGTATTATTATTCATCTAAACTGCTTTCCATGTCCCCTTCATTTGTGACTTGACACTCTTCCTCCCCCACAACAAATTTGCTTAATAGAATTGTTTACACTTCTAGTCTCTTTTTTTCTCAATGCCAGTTAACTCCATAATCCACTCCTGTCACACTTGTTCCTTCCCATTGCTGTAAATAAATTTTTATTACGGTCAATAACATCATCAATCTTGCTAACTTAAAGGGTCAGTTTTCTCCCTTTTGTGCCAAAGTAAACCATATATTATGCTTTTTGAAATACTTTCTATGCTTCTAGGATACCATTTCCTACTAGATGCTTCTTCTTAATCTCTTTGCTGGATGTTTAGTTCTTGTATGAACTCTTTAAAGTTTTTTTTAATTTTTAATTATTATGGGTACATATAGTAATCTATATTCATAGGGCACATGGGATGGTTTGATACAGGCATACAATGTGAGTTAATCACATCAGGGTAATTGGGGTATCTATTTACTCAGGCACTTACCATTTCTTTTTGTTAAGAATGTTCTAATTCTACTGTCTTAGTTATTTTAAAGTATACGCTAACTTTTTGTTGATTATAGTCTCTCTGTTGTGCTATCAAATATTGTTCATCCTATCTATGAAACTATATTTTTGGTGTCCACTAACCATTCTCACTTTATTACCCCTCCACCTGCTAACCTTCCCAGTCTCTGGTAACCATCATTCTCTCTGTCTCCATTTTGCAATCAATTTTAATATTTAGGACACCTTGCATGAACTCTTATTCTTAAAGTTTTCCAGCTCTAAATCTTTTCTTTAGTAATATTATTCTGTTTCAGAACTATGTGCTACTGAATCCCAAGTTTTATGTTCAGTCCCAAACTCTTCCCTGAGCTCTGGTTTTCTATTCAACTGTGAACTTGACAACTCCACTTCAATGCCATCTCACACTTAACAAGTTCAAAGCAGACTTAAATTTTCCTCCATCACCCTCTAATTACTGTTCCTCAGTGTCCTTACTTTCAATTATGGCACCATTAAGTACTTTCAATTATGGCACCATTAAGTACTTAGGCCATTAATACAGGATTCACAGTGGAGCATTTCTTTCCCTCACATCCCATATCTAATCCCTCAACAAATCCTCTGGTGTCAGCTGCAAACGTCCTTTCGGACCTAGAGGTTTCCTCCATTACCACTGATGAAACCACTGAATTCACCATTGTGTCTTTCACCTGGACTGTGGCAATATCTTCTTGACTTGTTTTCGTGCTTTCTTTCTGTCTCTATAATACATTCTTCCTACAGCAGTGAGTTTAAACACTCTAAAATGTAAATTAATATGTAACTCCCTGTTTCAAACACCTCAATGGCTTTTCATTGCTTTGAGAATAACACTGAAACTCCTTACCTATTCTACAAGGCCCCAAATGATGTTATCCCTGCCTAAACGTCCCACCCTTCTCTAGGAATTCATATTCCACACCCTGCATTCCAGGCATCTGGAATATGTCAAGTTGGTCCCATTCTTGGGGCTTTAGCAGTAGCTGCTGCTTCTCAAAATACATTTCTCTCCTATCTCATGGAGTACTTACTTTTCAAAATCCCCCTTTTAGAAAAATTTAATTTTAACTTTTCTTTTTATTTTAAATACAACTTATAATAATGTCTAAAATATTTATTTTAGTCATGTCTCTTGTCACTCCTTTTTTTTTGACTCAAATATTATCTATACCAAACCATAAAAATCTTTTCTTCTAAAGATGGTCCCAATGGAAAGCCAATGTATTGAGTGATATGGGTTCATTAAACCTCCTTTGTATTATCAGATAAAAACATTCCTTGCCTGATAGATGTATCTTTATATATCACTAATAGAACTGGCTTTTCTGTCATAAAGTTACATACTTCCTCCCAGAAATTTTTTGTTTAGCATTTTTAAAATAAGAGCCATTTTTTAAAATGTTTATGTTATCATCAGCTAAGTACTTTCTTTGTAATGTTATATCATGAAAATTATAAAACACATAATTTAACTTAGTAAAATTGTATCTTTCAGAGAACACAAAACAAATTCTGAGATATTTTTCTACCTTTAAAACATAAGTAAAATTTTTTTAGTCCCACCAAAATTTATTTTCCTTGTTAATGTTTGTTTTTCATGCAATGAAGAAAGTATTAAGAAGTAATATATTTTAACAATTATAAACTAGTTTTAGTACCACATAGGTGGAAGATGAAAAATATTAAAATCTAAATATACACAAATATGATAGGAAATACATTAGCTATACTCTGAAAAATGGTTTTCAGAACAATAAATTCTATTTAATTTGGAACATTTTCCTGATTTTACTCATATTAACTGTAAATCCTTTTTCTCACAGGAAATTACTTCTTTAAAAACTATTTCTTTAGCTAAAGAGAATACAAGTGAATCGAAAGTAAAATACTAACTATTCTGTGATCTATTTTCAAGGGAATCAAAGACTTTGTAATCTTTAAAAATGTAGAAACATTGGTTTAGAGTGTATTTTAGCAAGAGAGACTCTCTTTATATACTAAGTATGCCTAATCATTTGAGCATTTCATTGGAGTTAATGTTTACATAAATTCTAGGAAATGATTGCTACATATTTATTCTTGGGAAAAAAATGTGTTACCTCTTTCTAGCCCCCAAGAAAAATTTAGGAAGGACGATGTAGCAGAATAAGCCTGAGTTTTAAAAGTTCTTTGTGGCAACCTGTGGCACATAGAACTTTTGTCTGTAACAGATCCAGCTTGCTTATCCAAATTTCAAAGAGAATTTAGAGCTTCTCAGAAACTTGCAGCATTTGACTGCTGTGTAATATTTTGAGTGATTTTCTGATTAAATTGGGCATAAAACTAGTAGGTTGAGAATCAGAAAAAATGAGGTGATTCTCAGTGGCTCCACACAAACCCCGTGGAGTCCAGATGAGCACAGGAGGGATGATCCTTTGGTGCATTTGGAATGGCAGATTTAATCCTCTAGCACTGGAAAAAGAAAAGATTTTTTTTCCATCTAGTGATTGTGTATTTGTTCTTATTGACCCATGAGGAAAAAGCTGTATTAACTTATGTAATCTGTACGCAGCAGGCAGTAACTGTGTGCGGGCAATCATCATTTCAAGGCTTTACTTTTTGCAAGTTAGGTGGATTAGCCTTTCATTATTGAGAGTCTTAAAAGACAGGGAGGATATTCTTACATAGCACATGTCTAGGTGTAATCTGTTTAAATTGATGAATGCTTTTTCAAAAACATATTGCAATGGCACTTTGTAAGTTAATGTCTATACTCATGACTTTATTGATCTTTGAAAAACCTTCCATTGATAGAATATGAATAAATCAACGCCGTTGTTTCCAAGTCGAGTTTGCTTTTTACAGAATGCAATGATCCTTTCTCGAATGCTGATGAAACTTTTTTAAACAATAAGTGAAGAAAAGAGGTTGCTGATGAGGTGGTTTCTACTCACTGGAAACATTACACTGGCTGATGTTTTAGACTCTGCCTAATTCATTCTGAACATGAAACCAGGCATGTCTGTCCATCATAAAATTGGCTTAGAAAGTAGATTTGCTGAGTTAACTAATGTAATAAGAAATGATTCCTAACTTATTAGATGGCGTGTGTGTGTGTGTGTGTGTGTGTGTGTGTGTGTGTTGAATAAGACAAAATCACTCTATGTCTAACCACGTAGAGTTGGGAGAAAGGTTCTTAGTCTTCTAGTCACAAAGCAGGATTCAGTCATCACTATCAGCGGGCACCTGCCATTCGTGCTCCGCATACACTGCTGGAGTTCATTTTCTCAGACTTTCATATTTATTTGCTTGTCATGATTGTTTTGATATTCAGCTGACAAACTATGGCAAATGACTGACATGAGCAAATGCCAGGGAATGTCAGGAGAGAAATAAGACGACAATCGAGTGTATTACCAATTTAAATGGTCTAACTCTGCGGAGGATTGTGATTTTGTTCTTTTCCTACCTGTCATGCTTGATTAACTAGATCCCATTTTAGGCGTGTGATGTTTCAAGTTATACTCGGTTTACTCTATTTAGCAAAATGCAGTGTCTGTGATCACAAAAACACTAAGCCTAACTTGCTTTCGTTCTCTAGCCCCAGAGTTAAAGAGGCCAGTGTGAGTATGGACCTCTTTAATAGAGGACAGAGTATGTGAAATGAACTCTACCCTTAACCAAATTTTGGGAGTCATTTTTTGTTATTTCTAAAATGTATATTAATCAGGGAAATCGTAAGCACATTTTAAGCTGCTCACACACTGAAATTGTTTTCAAATGGTATACAGAGAAAAATATTAATGTCATCAGAATGGCATGGGTTTATGTTAGAATAAAATTTTCAAATAAGTGAAGCATAATGTACTAGGCAATATGTCATTAAGAATATTTTTTTAAAAAAATTAATCCAAACATGATTCCTTAATTCTTAAACTTTGGAAAAAATCAATTTTAACAAAATCTTGAAAAAAAACCTTAAAATGTTTACTATATTTTACTTTCAGGTGTTACATCTTAACTTCTACTTTCATTTTGCTTTTGTCCTTGCCTCTCATGGTCCCTATGCTTTTATATTTTGCCTCCTAAACTTCTATCAAACTTCTAGAACAAACTAAAAGGAAATATGTATTTGAATGAGTTAGAAAATTAGGCCCTAGTGGCCAGATGCAGTGGCTCATGCCTGTAATCCTAGCACTCTGGGACGGGAGGCGGGAGGACTGCTTAAGCTCAGGAGTTGGAGACCAGCCTGGGCAGGAGTGAGACCCCGTCTCTACTAAAAATAGAAAAAGTAACTGGGCATGATGTCACGCACCTGTAGTCCCAGCTACTCAGGAGGCTGAGGCAGGAGGATCCCTTGAGCCCAGGAGTTTGAGGTTGCTGTGAGCTAGGCTCACGCCATGGCACTCTACCCAGGGTGACAGAGTGAGACTATATCTCAAAAAAAAAAAAAAGAAAAGAAAGGAAAAAAGAAAATTAGGCCCTACTAATAAAATACAGGTATGGAAGGGGATGCAAGATGGCTGACTGGAAACATAAGTTACTGGATCTTCTCAGAAAGAAGTAAATGGCCAAATAACAATCACAGGCATCCCTGAGGGTAAGAAAGAAAAGTAAAAAAGCTGGAAAAACTATTTAGGGAATAATTGAGGAAAACTTCCCTTGCCTTGATAGAGGTTTAGATAGCCAGATACAAGAAGCTCAACAAACACCTGGTGGATTCATGGCAAACAGGACATCATCAAGGCATGTAGTCATCAGACTGGCCAAAGTCTACATGAAGGAGGAACTCCTACAAGCCATGACATGAAAACGTCAAGTAATTTACAAAGGAAAAGCCATCAGACTACCAGCAGACTTCTCAAGAGAAATCTTATATGCCATAAAGGAATGGGTTCCTTTGGGTATCTTTTGTCTCCTTAAACAGGATGAATGCCAGCCAAGAATTTTGTGTCCTGCAAAACCAAGTTTCGTAAATCAAGGAGAAATAAAGTCTTGCCCAGACAAGCAAATATTAAGAGAATTTGTCATGACCAAAGCTTCCCTATAAGAAATGCTTAACAGTGTTCTATACATGGAACATAACAATTGATACCCAACAGTGTAAAAAATCCCCAAAGTTAAAACTCATAGCTCTTAAAAACAGTAACACAAAGCAGAGAAAAAAAGCATCTAGGTGACAATATGTTGACCAGAAGAGTATCTCACAAGTCGATATGAAGATTGAGTGTGAATGGTCTCAGTGCCCTCCTTACAAGATGTAGATTGGCTGAATGGACATAAAGACAGAAACCAAAGCTATGCTGTCTCCAAAAAATCAATTTAACCCACAAAGATTCTCATAGACTCAAGGCAAAGTGGTGAAAAAAATTCCACGCAGATG
Organism: Mirza zaza; assembly: GCA_008750895.1. NCBI lineage: Eukaryota > Metazoa > Chordata > Mammalia > Primates > Cheirogaleidae > Mirza > Mirza zaza. The sequence continues at coordinate 104,003 of VSMD01057136.1, read as the reverse complement.
GAAACCAAAAGCAAGCAGGAGGAGCTATACCCATATCAGATGAAAATAGACTTTAAATTAAGAAGATATACAAAGACAAAGGTGGTCATTATATAATGATAAAGAGGTAAATTAACAGTAAGATATAACCATCCTAAATATATATGCACCTAACACAGGAGCTCCCAGATCCTAAAGCAAATTCTACTAGATCTAAGGAAAGAAATAAACAACAGCATCAATTTAATAGGCAAGTCTTTCAACACTCACTGACAGAACTAAACTGATCAGTGAGGCAGAAGATCAAGAAAGAAACACTGAACTTAAATCGTACTCTAGAAGATCAAGAAAGAAACACTGAACTTAAATCGTACTCTAGAACAAATGGACATAATAGACATTTACAGAATGCTCTACTCATAAGTGCAGAATATACATTCTTCCATCAGCTGATGGGACATTTTCCAAGGTGGATCATATGTTAGGCCACAAAACAAATTTAGAAAAGTTAAAATCATACAACGTATCTTTTCAGACCACAGAGAAATAAAACTAAAAATTCCAAGAAGAACTCTCAAAACCACACAAATACATGGAAATTAAACAATCTGTTGCTAAGCAATCCTTGGGTTATTGACAAATTCAAGAGGGAAATTCAAAAAAGCTTTGAATTAAACAGCAAAGGTGATACAAGCTTCCAAAATCCATAGGATACAGAAAAACCTGTGCTAATGGGAAATTTTATGGCCTTAAATACTTACATTAAAATGATAGAAAAATCACAAACTAACAATTGAATGGTATGCCTCAAGGAACTAGAAAAATAAAAAACAAATCAAACTCAAATTCAACAGAAGGAAAGAAATAACAAAACTCAGAGCAAAACTAAATGAAATGGAAACCAGGAAACAAAAGGTTAGTCCTTTGAAAAGATAAACAATATCTATAGAATACTAGTTAGATTAACCATAAATAGAATAGAAAGGACTCAAACTCAATCAGAAATGAAAAAGGAGACATTATAACCGACACCACAGAAATATGAAATATCATTCATGAATACTATGAAAACCTCTGTATACACAAACTATTTAATAGAAAATCTAGAGCAAATGGATAAATTCTTAAAAATACACAATCTTCCAAGTTTGAATCAGGAAGAAATAGAAATCCTGAACAGACCAATGATTAATGAGGTTGAAACAGTAATAAAAAATCTCCCAACAAAACAAGCCCTGGCCCAGACAAATCCACAGCCAAATTCTGTCAGACCTACAAAGAACTGGCACCCGTTCTACTGAAACTGGTCCATAGTGTTGAGAAGGAGGGAACCCTCCCTAACTCACTCTGTGAAGCCAGTATCGCCTTCATACCAAAGCCAAGAAAGGACACAACAAAAAAGGACAACTACAGAACATTATCCTTTATGAACATATATTCAGAAAATCCTCAACAAAATACTGGCAAACAATTCAACAACACATCAAATGAATAATTTACCATGATCAAGTGGGTTTCATTCCAGGGGTGCAAGGATGGTTAAACATATACAAATCAATAAGGTTATTCTCCACATAAACAAAAGCAAAGGCAAAGACCACATAATCATCTCAATAGATGGCAGAAAAAACATGCAATAAAATCCAGAACACTTTCATGATAAAAACTCTGAATAAACTAGGTATAGAAGGATCATACTGCAAAATAATAAAGCTATATATGGCAAACCAACAGCCAACATCATACTAAAAGGGGAAAAATTGAAAGAATTTCTCCTAAGAAGTGGAACAAGACAAGGGCAGCCACTGTCACCACTTCTATTCAACATAGTACTGGAATTCATAGCCAGAGCTATCAGATAAGAGAAGTAAATAAAGGGCATCGAAATTGGAAAAGAGGAGGTCAAATTATCTCTGTTTGCTGATGATATACTCTTGCATCTAGAAAACCCCAAAGACTCCACTGAAAATCTCATAGAATTGATAAATAAATTAGGCAAAGTCTCAGATACAAAATTAATAAACACAAATCAGTAGCATTTCTATATACTAACAGTCAAGCTGAGAGTCCATTCAAGAATGCAATACCATTCGCAATAGCTACAAAGAAAAACAAAATACCTAGGAATATACTTAACCAAGGAGGTGAAACATCTACAAAACACTGATGCAAGAAATTATAGATTAAACAGCAAATGGAAAACATGCTCATATATAGGAGGAATCAACATTTTTAAAATGTCCATACTGCCCAAAGTGATTTACAGAGTCAATACAATTCCCATCAAAATACCAGTGGCATTTTTCACAGATCTATTAATAGAAAAAAATAATCCTACACTGCATATGGAATCAAAAAAAGACCCCAAATAACCAAAGTAACCTTAAGCAAAAAAGAACAAATCTGGAGGCATCACATTATCTGACTTCAGACTTTACTACAAGACTATGGTAACCAAAACAGCATGGCACTGGTACAGAGGTAGAGGTATATACCAGGGGAACAGAATAGAGAACTCAGAAATAAAACTACATAGCCATGACCATCTGATGTTCAACAAAGCAGACAGCAGCATACACTGTGCAAAAGACACCCTGTGTACTTTTCCCTGGTGGGAAAAGTAGACAGCCACGTGGGGAAGAATGAAACAGGCTCTCTGTCTCTCATCATATACAAAAATTAATTCAATATGGATTAAAGACTTAAATATGAGGCATGGAACCATAAAAATTTTAGAAGAAAATGTAGGAAAACAGTGTGGAAATTGCTCAAGAAAGAGAAGTATACACTTTTCATTTGATCTTGCAATCCCACTACTAACCCAAACAGAAGGAAGTCAAATGACACCTGTGCACGTATGTTTATCACAGCGCAATTCACAATTCCAAAGATATGGAATCAGCCTTAGTGCCCATCTGCTCATGGGTGAATAAAGAAAATGTGGTATCTGTATACCACGATGTATAACTGAGCCATAAAAAAGAATGAAGTAATGTCTTTTGTGGCAACTTGGGTGGAACTGGAAACCAATATCCTAAGTGAAGTATCTCAGGACTGGAAAAACAAACACCACATGTTCTCATTAATAAGTAGGAGCTAAACGATGTGGGACATGGGACTAAGTGGGGAGGGCTAGGAGTTGAGAGACAAAAACGTATTTGTTGCAATGTACATTATTCTGGTGATGGGTACACTAAGAGCCTTGAATTCTTCATGATACAATTCATCCATGTAACGAGAACATTTGTACCTCCTATTTTGAAATAAAAATTATTTTAAAAGTTCATAAAATAAGTGAAAGTGAAAACAAAAACTAAACAAAGAACAACCCCAATTATAGGCGTGTGTGCTTACTTTTGGGTTTTTCAGCTGTGTTTTGAAAGGTAGAGTTTTCCTGAAGGCGCAGTTTCTAATAAATCGGATACTGTTATTAAAAAGTTTGCTTTTTATTCCTCAAATAAGTTCTTAAGAGACAAGCCACAGTAAAGACACACAATAGTTCTCATCAGAGTTTAGATATCAGTCCTACAAATCAAAATACTGCCTGCAGCAATAGCGGAGATATTCCCTCTTTGCATCTACTATTCATGAAATGACAGAAAAATTAAATAGCATCATAAATCAAATAATATATAAACATAGTTTAAGCCTGCAATCTCAGTTTATAAGTCTTTTAAAGTTTAAGTGATTTTATAATAGCTGATTTTTTACAAAGTTATTTCAAAGTGGCAGTTTAATATACAGCTTGAAAGAAAAGTTAAAAACTGAATCCATAGGAGTTTGAAGAAACTACTTTATTAGAGCTATGTGGACCCGAGTTATTTAGAAATCATCCAGTTCTCAAACATTAATACATGAGAATCTCATGGGCACTGATTTAAAATTCAGATTCTTGTATAACCCATTAAGCATTGGACCCTGGAACCTATCTTTCAATGGCCAGCCCAGGCAGTTTTCATGTAGGCTATCCCTGGAACATACTTGGGGAAATTTGGTTAAGCTACTTGCTGTAGAATTATGTAGTCCACTAGGAGCTTGTGGAAGAATCAGAAACTCCGGCTCGACCCCACAGTTTGTAAAATCCTCAGCTGATTCGTAAGGATAATAAAGCACCAGCTTACAGCCTATTACTTGTGAAGTCAATTAACTTTTTAAGTAATTTTTAAAGTAACTTTGAAAGCTCTATGAAGGGCACATAATATATTTATTATGTGCCCAACCAGCTACCTCAGGGAGAGGACGGCTTTGCGTCATTCACAGGGGACATATTCTTACCTCAGGTATTTGTGTCAGCACAAACACTGGAAAAAGGCAAAGTGCAAGTCCTACCCTCTGTAAGTCTACTGTGATACACATTTGCTGATGTGGTACCTAAGAAAAGAGTTTGAGATGTAAATTCTGGCTATAGGAATGTTCTCTCCTCGGGAATATTGATTAGTCTCAATCGTTTTTGTAACTTCCAAATTTTCTTTGAAGCAATGATCATGGCTCTCATATGTGGAAAATGACTTTATTTAATACAGATTAACTCTGCTCTTTCCTTATTTTAAATATAGTATTTGCTTAGTTTAATTTCTTAATTAATAAACTTTATTTTTAAAGAGCAGTTTCAGTTTCACAGCAAAATCGAACATAAAGTACCGAGAGTTTTCATATATCCTGTTTCTACACGTGTACAACCACTTCCACTATCAACACCCTGTGCACAATGGCACAGTTGTTACTGTAAATGAAAATTCATTGACACATCATCCACCAAAACCCATAGCTTACATTAATGTTCACTTTTGGTGTTGCGTATTCTATGGGTTTTGAAAATGTATAATAACATGTATCCGCCACAGTAGTATAATACAAGATAGTTTTACTGACCTAAAATCATCTGTATTCTGCCTATTCATCCTTCCTTCCCACTACCCCTGGGAACCACCAATACTTTTATTTTCTCCATAGTTTGCCTTTTTCAGTATGTCATATAGTGAAAATCAGGCAGTATACAGACTTTTCAGAATGGCTTCTTTCTCATAGTAATATGCATTTACATTTTCTCCAAGTCTTTTCATGGCTTCATAGCTTATTTGTTTTTCATGTTAAATAATATTATATTGTATAGATGTACCACAGTTTGTTTATGTATTCACCTATTAAAGGATATCTTAATTACCTTTAAGTATTGATAATTATGATTAAAGCTCCTATAAATATCTGTGTGCAGCTTTTACTGTGGTTATAGTTTTCAGTTACTTTGGGTAAATACCAAAGAGCATGATTGCTGTATCTTATTGTGAGAGTATGTTTAGTTTTGTAGGAAACTGTCAAACCATCTTCTGAAGGTCTGTACCATTTCACATTCCCACGGGCAGTGGGTGAGAGTTTCTCTTACTCCACATCCTCACTAGCATCTTCAGTTATCAATGTTTGGGATTTTGACCATTTTAATAAGTTTGTAGTGATATATCATAGTTGTTTTAATTTGCAATTCCCTAATGAGATTTATATATTGTTGGATTCAATTTGCTAATATTTTGTTGAGGATTTCTGCATCTGTATTCATAAGAGATGTTTTCTTTTCTTGTAATATATTTGCCTGCTTTTGGTATTAATGTAATGATGGCCTCATGTAATGAATTAGGAAGAATCCCCAGTGATTCTATCTTCTGAAAAAGACTGTAAAGAATTGGTAGAATTTCTTCCTTAAACGTTTGGTAGATTCACCAGTAAACTCATCTGGGCTTGGTGCTTTCTTTTTTGGAAGCTTATTGATTATTGATTTAATTTCTTTAATGGATATAGGCCTGTTTAGATTCTCCACCTCTTGTATGAGTTTTGGCAGAGTGTCTTTTAAGTAATTTGATCTGTTTGATTCAAGTTATCAAATTTGTGGGCATAGAGTGGTTCATAAGATTATTTTTATTATCCTTTAAATGTCCATGATATCTTTAATGATGTCCTTTCTTTTATTTCTGATATTAGTAATTTGTGTCCTTTCTCTTTTTTTCCTTAGTTACCCTGGCTAGAGACTAAGATGTGAAAATACCCCAAGTGCCCCTCAATACATGAGTGGGTTAATAAAATGTGGTATATGTATACCATGGAGTTCTACTCAGCCATAAAAAAAGGATGAACTACCTATTGTATTATCCTGGATGGAGCTGGAGCCCATTATTCTAAGTGAAGTATCACAAGAATGGAAAAACAAGCACCACATGTACTCACCATTAAATTGGTACTAATTGATCAACACCAATGAGCACATATGGGAAGTAACATTGAACAGGTGTCAAGCAGGTGAGAGGGGGAAGGAGGGCATGGGTGAATCCATACCTAGGGGGCGCGGTGCACGCTGTCTGGGGGATGGACATGTGTGTCAGGAAGTTCAGAGGCAATTTACATAACTGAAGCATTTGTACCCTTGTAATACTCTGAAATAAAGAAAAAATCAAACAACCCCATCAAAAAGTGCGCAAAAGACATGAACAGAAGCTTTTCAAAAGAAGATATACAAATGGCCAGTAAACACGTGAAAAAATGCTCAATGTCACTAATCATCAGGCATATGCAAATGCAAATCAAAATCACAATGAGATATCACTTGGCTCCTATCTTGGTAATAGCTTTGGGATGAACAATGACTCAGTAACTAATGGGAGGTGGGCTACCAAATGGTATTCAAACTTTGCTGCATATTAAAAAAAATAAGTATTAACAGCAGTTGGAAGATGGAAGAGTAAAGATACAGATAAGGAAAAGCAATTTGGGGATTGAATAGTTGGTGAGCCGTGCTATGCGATTTAAACATTTGGGAAAACCGTCCTCTGCAAACTCCGTATTATTTGAACCAATTAGTTATAAAGCGTTATAAAAGATCAGACAAATATTTAAAAAGGAGGAAATTTAAAAGGCATATGTATTAAAAATATTAACTACTTAAAACATTTTTTAAAAAATTTGAAGCAATCTTAAGATTACTAAATAGTGGCAAGCATAGATATTTTTGCAAGTGTAATTTTTTATTTGAAGGATTTGAGTTACCTGTTTGATGTCCCATCACCCAACCCAAACACCATAGTACGTAATTTCTACAAAAAAAAAGGGCCGTTTTTCTACAGAACCACATGGAAGCATCAAAAAAGTAGAAATTTTCTGAATTCCTCACTGAGGATGTATCTACTTTCAAGCTCACTCAAGTTTCTGGAGGAATTAATTTTCTTGTGTTCGTAAGACTGAAAAACTCACTTTCTTATTGACTATTGGCTGGAGGTAACCCTTAACTTCCAGCTTGCAGTCTGCAAAGGTAGCAAAGGAGAGAGGAAGTCCACCATGATGGTGCCGTCTTCTTATCAAACATAATAATGCATACATAATTGTGCACGTCCCGGCACCTCTGCTGTGTTATATTGACTAGAAACAAGCCACGGCTCCCACCAGCACTCAAGCCGAGGGATGGCAGGAGAGCGTGGAGGGTGGGAGCGGATCGCACTAAGAGTCACTCTGCCACAGTGACCAGGCTGTCCTCTCTGCCATCACTCTTCTGTCACGATGTCCTTTCTGTGCTACTCGGGGTGCGGCACCCTGCCCCAGTCTGCTGGGGCTCCTTCCTCACCTTCCTTGTGAACCCGCAGCCCGCCCTAGGGTGTCACCCTCCCGCCACTCACACCCTGCATGTGGGCTCTGATGCCCGCCGGGACTCTGCTGCATGGGTGTCCTTGTCACCTTGCGTGGGCTCACCCCCACAGCCCTGCAGGGCGCCCACCTCCCAGCACCCCCTTACTCCACTTGATGCTGACACCTGTGCTGGGTCAGCATTGTCAGGGTAACCAGTGTCTTTGCGACTGACTTTCTGGGAGGAGAAGGCAAAGGAGCAGGAGTGCGAGTTTCTGGGTGCCCTGCCTGCCCCTCCGCTGTCACCAGAGTGGGTTGACAAGGGATAAATGCCAGCTGGGTTAAGCCACTGTTTTTTTAGAGTTGTGCTTTAGAGTAGTCAGCTTAGCGAATTCTGCTCTTCAGTATTCATCTAAAACACAGCATGTCCTAACAGAATTATTCATTTCTGTCTGCCAAACTTACCCTTTCCGAGTGTTCCCCATCTTATTAAATGGTGCCATCCATCATCCGGCTTTCCAAGCCTGAAATCTGAAATAAGTTTGTACTCTTTTCTATTATTCATGTTACGTGAAGTCTGGACAAAGCCTCTCCCAAAATGTTTCAATTCTGATTACTCCTTAGGACTTCCGCCTTGAGTTCACTCTCCCGCCACCTCTTGCCTGGTTCACCCTAATAGTCTCTGACCTCCTGTTTCACTTCCTGTGCCTCTGTGTTATCAACAGCAACCAGAAGAAAGACTCTGAAACATAGCTGTGATCATGCCACGTCTTCAGTCAAACATTCCAAAGGCTTCCTAACATATTGAGAACAAAATTCTAAATCCTAGAAGCACCTGCATGCTCCGGCCTTTGGCTACCTGCCTGACCCTGGGCTCTTCTCCTTGCTCATCTGCCTCCCAGCCACAGGGGCTGCCTTGCTTTCCCAGAACGCGGCCAGCACTGTTCATTCTGTCTGAAATTATCTCTCCATTATCTGTGTGGTGTCTTTCTTCACAGCATTCAGGTCTCTGCTCAAACAGCACCTCCTTAAAACGATCTTTTCTTACCTCTCCTGAAATAGAAACTGGAAATCATTTCTCTCCCCCTTACTCTGCCCTATTTGTTCTTCACTGCATGTGGACTATTTGCTATTACATTGTGTTTCTATCTAATGCCAGCAGTGTGTGATAATTTCTCTATCCAATAACCCTAGGCTCACAGGAGTAGGCATTCAGTAAATGTTTGTTGGTCGAGGGAATAGGGTGGCAAATTAAGTCAATTCCCTCCTCAAGTCAAAAAATCTTACCCTTGAATTAATCTTGCCCCTTTTATCGAGGGCTTCTGCATTTGCAAAGCGAAGTGGTGGGTGACTGAGAAATCCCAAGATGTATTAGACAGCCTCTGTCACCACAAAGAATTCAAAATCTAACTGAGTAATACGACGATACTTCAATTTTGATAAGAATTAAAAATGTATATAGGTCAAGAAGAAAAAAGAAGTTATGTCACGAGGCAGTAGATGATTCATTGTTTTAATTGTTCCATTAATTATGTGTGACATAATTACCATAATAGTTTAAAGCAGGGACAAAGTGCTTCAATTTGAAGTGCTAACGGGAGATTTCCATGGTGAAATTACAATTGAAAGAAAACCTGAGAAATAGATATTTATACAAAACAAACCCCAGGCATTTATCACCCAATTACTTTACTCAAGAAGCTGTATTGAAATTAACAAAACCCTAAGTTAAACTTGGTCACAATCCCAAATAAAAATCAAATTAATCCTTTTATTTATTCTTTTTGCCTTCTAGTCTTTGTCTGTATTCAGAGTTTGCATATTTGTTGTCATAGATAGAAACTTGTGTTTATTTTCTGTTAACATACACCATGCATATTTTATTTATTTCTTTTTTAAAAACTACTCTCTACACTCTAACCCTTCTCTACAACATAATAAGTTCATAACCCAGTGTGATCTTTCCACACTATTATCCATGTTTATACAATTGTGTACAAATATAAAGGTGATTCTTTTCCTGCTATTTGTTTTAAACAGTAGGATCACACTCCAAATATCCAAATATCTTTTTTTTTTTTTTTTTTTTGAGACAGAGCCTTACTCTGTTGCCCGGGCTAGAGTGCCAAGGCATCAGCCTAGCTCACAGCAACCTCACACTCCTGGGCTCAAGCAATCCTCTTGCCTCAGCCTCCCGAGTAGCTGGGACTACAGGAACATGCCACCACACCTGGCTAATTTTTTTCTAATTTTAGTAGAGACAGGGTGTTGTGCTTTCACTCAGACTAGTCTCTCCTGACCTCAAACAATCCTCCCGCCTCACCCTCCTAGAGTGCTAGGATTATAGGTGTGAGAGCTCTTGCAACCGGCCACTCTCCAAATATCTGTGTATCTTGCTTTTATCATTTCAAATATGTTACAAAATTTTCTTTAGCTACTGAACTACATTATAGTAATATCAGTATAATATTTTATTCTGCCAAATCACAATTTAGTTAATTCTCCAATTTTGGAAATTCAGATAATTTTCAATTTGGGTTTATTTTGTTATTGCCACATCCTTACATATGTGGCATTGTAAACTTGCATTTTTATTTTGTGCAATTATTGAGTCAAAATAAGTGTGTATGTAACCAAATGAGTGAGATTTATCTTTTGTGATGATTTTTGACTGAGATCCCAAGCTTACAAAATCATAATTGATAAGTACACTTTTGTGCGTCAGAGAGTTTGCAAGAAATTCCAGAGAAGAGACCTTTCCCACAAAAAGAATTCCAAATAATTTAGCTACATACTTTCCACTCAAAATGATGATGCTTAACTCTTAGCCTGTAAAATGAAGGCTATACTTGGCAACTTCCTTCCAGAGAGCAGAGTATGGAAAAGGAGAAATAAGTAGTTTTAAAATGTAGAAACCTGGCAAATGCTGTCTGGACCAAGCGATCAGTGCTAACTTCATCAGTCATATGTCGTGTTGTTAGCACGTGAAGAGAAGGTCTTCTATTTTCTTTTGTTTTATTAATTTCAGTGTATTAAGGGGTATAAATGATTTTGTTACATGGATACCTTGTGTAATGCTTAAGTCAGGGCTTTTATTGTGCCCACCCCCCAAATAGTATTCATTATACCTGGTTAGGTAAGTTTTATACCTCATCCCCTTCCCGTCCTCCCCTCTTCTTTGTTTCCAATCTTTGTTTACGTCTCTTTGTGCCCACATACGCCCATCATTTAGCTCCCAGTTATTAGTAAGAACGTGTGGTGTTTGTTTTTCCATTCCTGAGATACTTCACTTAGAATAACAGTCTCCAGTTCCATTCAAGTTGCGCAAAACACATTATTTTATTCCTTTTTATAGCTGAGTAGTACTCCATGGTACATATACCACATTTTCTTTATCCACTCATGAGTTGATGAGCACTTAAGTTGGTTCTACATCTTTGCGATTGTAAATTGCACTGTGATAAACATTCGAGTCCAGGTGTCTTTTTGATAAAATATCTTCTTCTTTTCCTTTAGGTAGATACCCAGCAGTGGAATTGTTGGATCGAATGGTAAGTCTACATTTATTTCCTTGAGAAATCTCCATACTGTTTTCCATAGAGGGTATACTAATTTGCAGTTCCACCAACAGTGTTTCAGCGTTGCTTTCTCTCTGCATCTACATCAGCCTCTATTGTTTTCTGACTTTTTAATAATGGCCATTCTGACAGGGGTAAGGTGATATCTCATTGTGAAATTAATTTGCATTTCCCTGATGATTAGTGATATTGAGCATTTTTCCATTTGTTTGTTGGCCATTTGTCTATCTTCTTTTGAAAAATTTTTGTTCATGTCTTTTGTCCACATTTTAATGGGGGTGGTTGTTTTTTTCTTGCTGATTTGTCTGAGTGCTTTGTAGATTCTGGATATTAGCCGTTTGTTGGATGTACAGTTTGCAAATATTTTCTCCCATTCTGTAAGGTATTTACTCTGCTGATTATTTCCTTTTCAGTGCAGAAATGTTTTAAATTTAATTAAGTTCCATTTATTTATTTATGTTGCTGCAGTATTTGTCTTTGGGGTCTTAGTCATAAATTCTTTGCCTAGGCTGATGTCTAGGAGAGTTTTTCTTACATTTTCTTCAAGAATTTTTATGGTTTCATGCCTTACATTTGTGTCTTTTATTTATCTTGTGTTAATTTTTATAGATGGCAAGAGATAGTGGTCCTGTTTCATTCTTCTGTATGTGACAATTCAATTTTCCCAGCACCATTTACTGAATAGGGTTTCCTTTCCCCAGTGTATGTTGTCATTTGCTTTGTCAAAGACCAGTTGTTCACAGCTGTGCCATTATATTTCTGGGTTTCCTATTCTGTTCCATTGGTCTATGTCTCTACTTTTATACCAATGCCATGCTTTTTTGGTTACTATAGCCTTGTAGTATAATTTGAATTCAGGTAATGTGATGCCTCCAGATTTGTTCTTTTTGCTTAAGATTGCTTTGGCTGTTTGGGCTATTTCTTGGTTTCAAATGAAGTTTAGAATTTTTTGTTCTAGATCTGTGAAATATGACATTGGTATTTTGATGGGGATTGCATTGAATCTATAAATCACTTTGGGCAGTATGGACATTTTAACAATATTGATTCTTCCAATCATGAGCATGGGATGATGGAATGTTTTTACACTTGTTTGTGTCATCTATGATTTATTCATCAGTGTTTTGCAGTTCTCCTTACAGAGATCTTCCACCTCGTTGGTAGGTGAAATACCTATTCCTAGGTATTTTATTTTCTCTGTAGTTTTGTAAATGGTATTGAGTTTCTGATTTGACTCTCAGCTTGACTGTTAGTATATAGAAATGAAATTTGTGTACATTCATTTTATAACCTGAAACCGTGCTGAATTCATCAATTCTGGAAGTTTTTTGGTGGAGTATTTATGGTTTTCTAGATACAAGAGCATATCATCAGCAAACAGGGATAGTTTTACCTCATCTTTCCTCATTCTATTTTCTATGGCCTTCCTCCCCAAAACCTGTAACTACATGTAAACATGAGAAACCAGGGGAACTATGAGAAAAATATCAGATGAACCCAAACTGTGGGATATTCTTTCAAATAACCAACAAAAACTCCTAGAAATTCTTAAGATCATAAAGACAAGGAAAGTCTGAGAAATTGTCAAAGACCAGAGGAGGCTAAGGAAATATTAAAAACTAAGTGTAATGTGATATCCTGGCTGAAATTCTGGAGCAGAAAACTACTATCAACACAAACCAGTGAAACCCAGAGAAAACGTAGAGTTTAGTTAGCAGTAAGGACCAGTTCTGGTTCTCTAGCCATGGCTGTCATGGTACCATCAGGTGTTAACAACAGGTGAAACTAGTGGAGGGGTACCCTGGTCTCTATACTATCTTTGCAAATTTTCTGTAAATCTAAAACGATTTTTACATTTAAAAAATGACATATTTAAAAGAAAACATCATTCTTGATAAAGAACAAATGGGATAGAATAACTAATGAAACATAGAATGGGTTTTCTGTGAACTAAAAAAAAAAGACTACCTATCGCTTGAAAGACTCATTGCCCTGCAGGCCAAAAGTTTTAACTGAAATCAACCACTGTCCTGTAAGGATTTTATATTTTAAATTTTAAAAATAAATACTTATTCTAAAAACTTTTTGACATTAAAAAGAAAAAGTATATCTGAGAAAAAATAGTAATTAAATTGGTTTCCCCAATGCAATAATAAAAATAACAGCACTAATAAACGTGTTAATAACAACGATAGTAGCAACAGCTAGCAGCATTTATTCATTCACTCAAAAACATATATTGGGCAATTCCTTTTGTCAAGTCCTGTTCCAGGCAATCTGAGTTTCTGATTTTTAAAGACTCACATAAAGCAGAAATGAATCTTTAAAAAAGAGTCCAAAAATAACAGACTGTTATTTCTAATGAAAAGATACCTATTATAAACCTCTGTTTTGAATTACTGTGCATTTAAATGGTTATTCTCATTGTTGATTGTGGAAGTCTAATGAATTTTGAGATATTAGTGATATATTAAGTAAAAGAAAGCTTATTTCAAAGCAGCATGATCTTAATTTTATAAGGATTTTAAATAGAGAAAAATTATTACAACCAAGTATTAAACAATCTTTGATAGAATTGAGGTGATTTTTTAAAATAATTTTGTGATTCTATATATTTTTACAACTTTCATCCATGTTGATGCATTAAATCAGAACAAATGTTGTTAAATTAATTTGTATCATTTGGTTAATTAAATATGATTTTGAAATTCATTCTACATGGTTTAACTCCATTAGTAGAGGTTTGAGTATAGATAACAGTAATGGAGGAAGTATGAATAACCCAGTGTGATAGCGTTATCTTTTGCATAATTCAAAATTCCAAGTCTTCATTCACCATATCATAATAATGTTCTCTTGAACAGACAGACGTGTCTGGCTTTGGCAGGGAAATAAATTCATGTTATGTGGATTGATTGCACTCTAGCTAATATGGTGTACTCTGCTTCTGGCGAATTAGACACTCAGTAAAAACAGTAGAAGAGACATAGCAGTTCATGTAATTATTCTTTATTTTTAAAATAAACAGTTATTCACTTTACATTATTAACTCTTATGTCTACAAAAATAGTCTTGCTGACAAACATAGCAAGAATTTTCCAATGTGAGCCTCTTCATTGGGAAGAAAGAAAATTATATATATGTGTGTGTGTGTGTATATATATGTATATATGTATACACATACACACATATATGTGCATATGTACCATAAATACAAATAGCTTTGTCACTTGATTTCTAACAAGCTATAGCTAATTTATTTAAAATATAATAGCGAAACCACAGATGTCAACTTTTACCAGTATCGTATTCTGGTGTGCAATTTAGTTTGGTGATTGGAAGCATTTTCATTAGGTTCAAAATGCTATTTTATTTTGAAGAACTACATCTCAAAGTCAAAATTAAGGACTTAGGTTTGAGATGTCAACAAATGAGTAGCAAAACTACACACAGATACCACTTCAACAATCTAAGTGGCAACTGAGAGCAAGCTAGAGAGAAGAGGGGGTGTTGGCACGGAGAGACCTCCCAGGGTCCCTTTAATGAGAGACTGCAAAAATTTTCTCAGGAACAAGCTAGGAAAGATGTAGCACCTTGGAACAACTTGATGGATTCACCCCAAATATAAGCCAGGTGAAAAATTGAACTCGCAAGTAATTTCTGTAATAGTGACCAGTTTTTAAGACTGGCATAGTAAAAATCTAAGAATACAGATTGATAAATTAGCAAAAGACTAAATAAATACAAATAAATTACAAATGCAAGTGTGGACTTCACTTGGTATGCAATGGAACATTACATAACTAGTTAAATAATTAGAAAGTAGGGTAATATGGTGATATGCTCTGTCTCTCCATTCTGGTCTTGCTCACCAGGCCTCAAAATCCTGTCATGCCATCCACTTTTTATGTGTGGAATAAATACGCACGATAGGTGACATTGGGTTCTGCCAATTTTTTGTTCTCTAGAGTTTTTCTATCATGTTATAATAACCCATAACCAAAACTTAATAATATCTAGACTTCATTTATTCCAACAAGTAACATTTTTGACAGTGGTCTGACGTCTATGATGTTTAAGTGTTTTATTATTAAACCTAATTCCCGTTCATTATGTCTCTAAGTATATGTGTGTGTGTGTGTATACTCTTCTGTATTATCTGTGTCTGAAACCTTTCTAGGTCGATCTCATAGATCCTTTCACATTCAATATAAATTTCAAACACTGTAAACCTAAGTCATCTTCTAATCTGGAAACTTGTAATAATAGTATATTCTTTTGAACAATTTTCATTCATGATTAAGAACAAATTTATTTCACTATGCTGGTCTAACGTTATAAAGTTGAATCCCTTATAAAGCATTTTATCTCTTGGCTCATAAATATATATAGACATTTCTGAGTTATTATTTGGCAATAGCTGTTCCTACTCATGATTAAATGTTGTTACATGTGGTCCCATTTATTTCATTGATGAGATATACCTAAGTATTCAATGACTAATACTTAGCTGTTCATGACTTTTGCCACTGCCAGCACTACTACAATCTGTAATTCACTAGTTGTTTTCTAATATTTAGGAGGGCAACGTCAATCATTTGGAATTTTTGTTGTTTTATTGTTTGTATTTTTTTTTGCCCATTCTAAATCATTTGTATTAAATACTATGTTATATTTTTCCATCAAAATTGCAGTTTTATAAGGTGTGGGACAATAATTTAGAAGTGTATATTAGGCTTCCTTTTATTAAAAAAAATTAACAAAGGATGACAAGACTGGAAATTCTATAATATCAAAAGTCCAAGGTTCCATTGCTTCTCTTGAATTCCTCCTGATTTTTACCCACTTTTTAAAGGTAATGCTACTGTTATTGTTCTTAATTTATATCACCTTAAGCTTGATAATTATCTAGCTTACCACTATTATTACTATAGGAGTTACTGCAGACCCATTGAAATCAACCCGTTTGTCAGTATAGTTCAAAGAACTTTAAATGAGCCCTGGCTACTGTCTCAGTTAACGTTTGCATCCTGCCTGTTGATAACATTTGTCTCATAGAAAAGTCAGCATCCACTTTGGTTGTGCTCCTGCAGTGCACAGCCTCCAATGCAGGGGTCCTCAAACTTTTTAAGCAGGGGGCCAGTTCACTGTCCCTCAGACCATTGGAGGGCCGTTGGAGAGTGCGGCGCACATTCCACACATGCGCACTGTGGGCCCAGGACGAGTTGGCTGCTAAGCAGGACAGGCAGCGGCAGCAAAAACACCAGGCGGGCCAGATAAATGTCCTCGGCAGGCCACATGTGGCCCGCGGGCTGTAGTTTGAGGGCGCCTGCTCCAATGTTTTACATGCCCAAAAATGTTTTGGGTGGGCTTCCCTAAGTATTTTATTTTTATGATTCACAGAGAAGTTAAACAAAACATTTAAATAAATTTGACCATGCAGAGTCCATATCAAACTATTATGGGATATTTACATTTGTTCGAACACTCTAATCACAGAAGTGATATAAGATAGCCTCATATTAATAACAATCTAAGTGCTTGCATGAAAAATGTTAAAACAATCCATTATTTGAATAGCAAAGCTCATCGTTCAAAAAATTGAAGCCAAATTATCTCTTAGGAAATTACAGTGAAATAAATTATTAATTTTAGGTGCAGTATTAATCATTGATTTAATATTCACATCTTTTATAAAGAGTTACCTAGTAGTATCAGCAATCACACACATCTCTAGGGGTGTGCTATGGTTAGTATGTACCCCCCAAGTTCAGCTTTTGCTAGTATGATAGTGTTAAGAGGTGAGGCCTTTGGGAAATGCTTAGGCCATCAGGGTTTCTTCCTTCTGAACGGTGGTAAGGCCTTTCTTAAAGAGCCTTCTCTCTGTGTTCAGCTATCTTGCCCTTGCACCTTCACCCTGTGAGGACATGACATTCCTTCCCTCCAGAGGGCACAGAAAGAAGTCCCTTCCCTGATACTGAACGCCAGCACACCAGTCTTAGACTTCCCAGCCTCCAGAACTGTGAGAATATAGATTTCTGTTTTTTACAAATTACCCAGTCTCCGGTATTCTGTTGGAGCAGTACAAATGGACTAAGACAGGAGACACAGTTTGCAGAGTGTCAGCTGTGGACGTCATAGCTCTTCAGGCCTAGGTGTGAAGTCTTGCTCCAGCTCGTGGCTTAACAATCTGCACCCCAGTTTCATACTCAGTGTGATGGAGATAGTCAGGCCTAGTCACAGCTTCTCAGTGCTAATTACACTAGATTGCCAAAGTAAAAGCCTGCCCTTGTACTGGGTACATATTAGGCACTTAATAAATGATAATTCCTTTTCTTTTTTCGCCCTTATTTTCAAACATTTTGTTTCACTTTCCAAGGCTGCACTAGTGGCTACTTCACAAGAAGTATAAAGTATAAAATTAGGTTACTAATTTGACTTCTTTTCTTTTCTTTCTCTTTCTTTCCTTTCTTTCTTGATGTGATCTTGCTATGTCTCTTAGGTGGGAGCACAGTGGCATGATCAGAGCTTACTGTAACCTCAGACTCATGTGCTCAAGGAATCCTCCTGCCTCAGCCTTCCCAGTAGCTAGGTCTACAGGCATGTGCCACCATGCCTGTCTAATTTTTTACTTTTTAGTTTGTTCTTTTTTTTGTAGAGAGAGGGTCTTGCTATATTGCCAGGCTGGTCTTGAACTCCTGGCCTCCCAAAGTGCTGGGATTATAGGCATTAGCCACTACAACTGGTCTCTTATTCTTTGTAATGTAGGCATTTATAGCTATATAAATTTCTCTCTGACCATAGCTTGCACTGCATCCCATAAATTTGGGGGTATTATTTTAATTTTCATTAATCTCTAAATATATTATAATTTCCAACACGATTTCTTCATTGACCCATTGATCGTGTAGTGGTGTATTAATGTCCACATTTTTGTGAATTTTCCAATCTTCTTGCAGTTACTGATTTTGAACTTCATAATTTTGTGGTCAGAGAAGATATGTTGCATCTAGATTGTGTCTATCTTCATACATCTATTCAGATGTGTTTACTGTCTTAACATATGGTCTATTATAGGGAATGCACTGTGTGAACTTGTGGGAAAAATACTGAAATAGAGCCCAGAATTTCAAAATAGTCACTTCAAATAATTTTTATATAATTACAGTTGTTGTCTGGGTGGTCAGATAGATTCCTGGCACTTCCTACTCCACTAAATTCCCTTTTACCACTTGGTGACCTGATGTTTGGTCATATCGCCATACACTATTTCAGTCATTCACTAAGTGATGTACAGTAGGTTGTTTCCTAGTCTACATAACCTGAAAAATAATTTTGTTGCCCCCTCTACTTTCAATTTATAAAATATCCATTACTGTGACCGCAACATTTTCTGTACGATAGTAAGTGTCACAACTGAGAATCCTGCTTTAGAGTCTGGACATAGTAGCTGAATGACATGGTCAATGAATTAAAGTGAGGAAAGGGCCAAACTATGACTGCAAAATAATATTCAGCCCATCCTACAGATAAAGATATTTATTTATTTGGGCTTTTTATGTAATACCAGAATCTTGTTTCATTTCACCTTGGGGTTCTGTAGAGAGGACAGTATTGATCATCACATAGGCAGAGAAAATGCTCTCTACAATCTGGAAGAAAACAACTGAATGTATAAAATGTGCAGGAATATTTGCACACATAGTTCCTTCCTTTTATATATGATGGAGCCAACTTGGAGGAATTCAATGATTTACCTAGTTTGATAAGACAGGTGAGTGGTAAAATATATTAAAACTAAATTGCTAGAACCCCTCCCCATTTCACAATAAAATAAATGAGACTCAGAGAGGATGCACAGCTAGCTGAGATCCCAGGTTCTATTTTGTCAGTTCATTTTCAAACCTAAAAGAATACTGGAAAAATGCAACTATCTAGTTATTCTAATTACATGGTATTTTATATTAAATTTATTGTCATGAAACATGTTAAGATAAAAAGGAGCTATCAAATATAAATGTCTGCATATTTTTTTCTGAAGATAATGAAAATTTATTTTCAACAGATACTAAATATTTACAAACATTAAGCTAAATGTAATTTTAAACTGTGATAGTTTGCTGCAACACATTTTTACCACCTGGGATTTTAAAACATTAAGAGAGTTTGCAGTTTTCTACAAGGATATTTTTAAAATCTCTAAAGAACCATATGTAACATGATGGAGGGGTTGCCATGGAAATTAGGTACTAAAAGCTGCAAAAACAATAACAAGTTATCTATTTGTATAAAGCTTACATAATTACCAGCACATTTTATTTCCATGTTTTTAGTAACTTGGCCATCATTCCCTTTTAAAATTAGTTAAATTTTTTTCTATCCTGGCTTATTTTTGTCATTTACTTAATAAAATTGGGCCTTTGGATAAACTTTGCCCTTTCTGATTATTTGTTCCTTTTCAGTTGATAAGAAAAAGTTATATATAAGAAAAATTTATGTTCCAGGGGAAGAGAAAAAGGGAAATCATTTTTTTTGAGGGGGGAAATGGAATTTAAGAAAAATAGTAAAAGAAATAATTACTTGTAGTTATATTTTATTAATAAGAACTTTTTATATTCTTTACATGAAGTATTTTTATAATTGTTTCCTAATATCGGAATCTACTAAATAAGAAAACACTTTAGAAATCATTGCTTCACATTTTGATATAGTAACAGGTAACTATTTCTAGACATGCGCACTAACACAATGAAACATCCTTGGCTTAGTAAGACCTAAGGGCTCTCAATCCAGCCCCCAAATAGGCTCTGTCCTGCTTTAAAATATCCAGCATGTCATATATATTTGTATATTAGATATGTTAATATTTATAAATATACATTTAAATCATGTAAAAGTTATACTATAAATGGGTAGCAGAAAAAAGTAGTAAAGAGAATGTTTTGGTTTACAGAAATCCATGATGATGATGAAGTGATCACTTAATTCGTGAGCCAACGACTGAAATGTGACTTAACCCGGATGATAGGAAAGGCTCTAGTGTGGGTGGCCCCTGTCCCCACTGTGGAGATTTGCGAGCTCTCCCTGATGGTTCGGATCCTAGCTCACTGATAGATCAGCTCTTTCAAAAGTAAGCCAAGCCCCTCTGTGGAAGAATCCTGCAGCACTTTGATGGGAGTAAACCTGAGGATGCTTTTCTCTAACAAATGAACCTCTGGAAATGCTCTAGGAAAAATAAAATACCCCCAAAATAAGAGATCAGTAGATACTGTTTTCATAGCTCAAGTTTGAGTGACACCACAATACTTGTGACATTAAAAATTAAAAGTCCTTAGATATATTTAATGTACCTTAGTTTAAACTTTAGTTGCCACATAATAATCTAAATATCTATTCCGGTAATATTAATCATTCAGTCCACTTGTATTTAAAAACTGAAGTCACACTCACCAGTACAACCTACAGATTGGATACAGACTCTACATTTTATCAACAAAAAAATCATTTTATTAGTTCTGGCTTCTGCATGGGACGTAAAAGCTGTAAAGAGCGTCATGCGCACTCAAACAATAAGAAAAGATAATTCTCACAATCGTAACTCCTTGTGAACCCATCAGAAAGTCGATGTTGCAGGATAGCCACGTCGTGTAACTGGAGTGGTGACAGGTATCCCCAGGCACTGGCTCACTCCCAGTAGGGGCAGGAGGATGTGACCACTATACAAGCAGAAAGAAGAATTCAGAAAAAAAAAATGTAACAAAATGCTAATGGCCAAACAGTGGCTAATGTGCAAGTAGGAGACCTGTAGGACCACAGACTCGAGAGAAGTTTGGAATCTCTGACTCTTTTGCCCAGTCCTCCTAGGAAACAGTGGAAAAAGAGTAATGCCTAAAAACTCTGACAATGAATGATTTTCAACATAGAGCCAAACTATGATTGAAGAAAATTATTATTAAAATTAATCAGGCAGAAAATCTAGTTCGCACATAAAGAAACATAACTCCCAGAACCTTTTCTTAGGAAGCTGTTGGGTAAGTGTTTCATTAAAATGGAGGAGTAATCCAAGAACGTGGAAGGCAAGTGTCTGGTTAACAGAAGATCCGATGAAGGAGAGGAAAGAGGACATTCCAGGTCAGCCCGGAGACCAGTCAGTGTAGAACAGACAGGGACAGAGCGTTCCTGGGACACAGGCCACCAGGACAAAAGCAAAATTGATTTCCACAGTTAAAGGAGATTTATGGGCTAAGAGTTCAGAAACAAATTAGTGATAAGTACATACAAATAAGCCAATAATTTTTAAAGACTAATATTAACTTCAGGGAGAAAAACATGTTGTCAAAAGGAAATTTAGTTATGTGAAGGCATTACTATGGCTCAGCTGCAAACAATATTCACAGAGATGTGAAGATGTAAACACAGAGTCCTGGTTTAACCCCAAATCCAGCTAGTCCTACATGTTTGAGAATCATGAAGAATAGTGTGTGTTAGTGCACGCATGTGAAACCGGCACTGTGCTCACGCTGTCTCCTCAGTCATCAGGGATCTGTGGTTTGTTGGGTACTATCTGGAATATTTAACAGCATAGGAGAAAGATCCATATTTTTAACGGAATGATATAAGGTGTATTATTTAAATCTGCAAATGTGATAATAGATGATCCTCTGATTTCTTCTTAGAAACACATTATTTGACTTTTGCTCCAGCAAATATCATCAACTGTTTGAATTCAAAACCGCCACTTTAATTTTTCTTAATGCAACTTTTCACAAATGTTGAGTTTGAAGAAATATTTTAATACACATTTGCCTGAGTCATTAAGAGAATTGAATAAAATAAAGCACATTCAGGAGTTAAGGGAAAATAGCAGCAGTGAGGCAGAGGCCTGTGCAAATAATAGTTTTTATTTCTTTTATTGCCATAATTCTCTTTTATTTTTCATTTACATATTACTCTGAAGTTCAGTATTCCCAAAAGAGTTGCCTAAGGCAGACAAAGCATGCATCTTCATCTTGCCTGTAGGTCATTTCTCAATATAAGGATTCATAATCCTGCTGCCAGTTTTAGAATTCTCTTCACAGGCTGAGTGGGCCAGGAAGTAAGTCCTATGTGTCTGTGAACGTCCTCGGAGTGGCTCTCCCGCTCTCCAGAGCCGTGGTAGTCTGACATTTGAACAGCCGGGAACAAGACTAGCACGCGGGTCACGTGACATGTGGGTCACATGACACGAGTAAGTGTGGCTGCCAGGGGCTGAGGACAGCCCCAGAGACACTGGTGAGCTCTACTCATGCAGCTGACGCTGGCAAGACAGCTTCCCCAAGAACACGGAATCGCACGCAGATTGATGCAGCGCAAGGCCTTGAAAGCAGATATCCCCAGCTGTGGTGCAGCACACTGGCGCCGAAATACGGACATGTCCTGTGTGTTTTGGGAGACTTTGAGGATCTGGCAATAGTACACAGGAAATTTTCCACCCATCAAATGCTAAAATTCAGATGGCATGTTCTTAAGAGCCAATGCAATGCTTATGAATGAATTTGCAAGTTTGCATTTATGATGTGAGTGAATCGTTAAATGTATGAAACTTAAGCAGAGCTGGCATTAGAAAACAAAAGATGTAGGATTTATTTACGTAAAATTCGTTTAAAAAATCATCTAAAGAGACAGAATGAGATATTGTTGCTTCTGATGTTCAGATAATTTTGCATCAGAGTCTTAAAATTGCACATTTGTCAATCACAGATGAGGATAATTTAGTAATCTTCACCAGCTGCGCTAGCCCGTCTTCTCTGGGAAGAAATAGCTGTGGTCACAGGTCAGAATTCTCAGTGTTCTAACAGACTTCTGAAGTGGGAAGTAGTTTATTGTGCATTTGGATTTAAACAAGTATGGCCGTGGTTACCTGAATTAATCATAGAAAATAAATTTTTATGCCTTTGCATTTATTTGCATCAAAATCGTTTCTTGGTAGGCACCTTTTAGAAAGATATATATCACTTTCTCTTCATTCAATTTTGTTATAAAAACACCCCCCCTCAAAACAAAACCTTTCACTAATTATATGACTCATGATCCAAAACTAGGTATTTCTGTTTTGTTTCAAATAGAATTGATTTCATCATAGAGATGGATAGTACTGACACCAAATTCATTATCCATTTAAGAGGAGCAACATTTCTTAGTAACTATGGAAATCTAAAAGCCCATTTCCAACTTTCACATTTAAAAAAATATATTTCTAATATTAGTTTTCATGGATTAATCATGTAAATTCAAGGATTTTTTTTCCAAATTGTTTAATTTTTAATGTCAAAAAAAAGCACCATTGACTTTACTGCCACTGTAGGCCTTTGCTATCACAAAGGAAAAATAAAAATGTTGGTTGTAGGATACCATTATGCAAACTTAGAATACAAAGAATGAACTGTAGAACTATTAAGAAGCAATGGGAAAAATATATTGATTCTAATGGACTTCTGATTGTCAGTTGCAATATTCTTGCGTTACATTTTCTTTCTGAGCTAAGTGCTACTTTCCCACTAGGACACATACATAGCTGTGCGCAGTAACAGTGGTTACATCCCATAATTACTTGACTCGAGTTCCCTCACTAGCAGAATTGAAATTCAATTTCTGATGTGACTAATGTATGCTAATATGATTTAAATTGCAGAGAACTGAAAACTGGTTGATTTTATGCCATTAGAAAAACTGTTGGTCTTAATTTCATAGACTGAATTATTCCCATATTCTAAAAATCCTATACCCAAGGTGTTTATGTGCTGAACAGATTTTGTTTAAGAGATAACTTTTTAAATATAAGATTTTCAGCTGATATTTTAAGACACACTTGCTGTATCTATAAAATATAGTCAGTCACATTTTGCTGATTTGGTAGTCCAAATGCAGAATTGGGGAATGAATTCTATTTGGAAAAGAATTTATCTTGCTTTAGTCTAATTGTGGCTGATGTTTTTTACTTTAAAATATCAACCTAAAAAAATAATGTTTCTTAAATATTTATTAAAAAGTTGTCTAATTTATACTTTAAACAGAGTTTTTCTGAATCATATAAGTAAAAAAATAAAGAAAACACTTTGTTTTATATAGGACTCCAGAGTAAATTCCAGAGCCTCTTCTGAGCGCCCAGTCCCAGGATGTAATAGCCCCACCCACAGGGAAGTCTCACCTAGATCATGTGTAAGCCCTTCTTGTTCCACCCTCAACACACATGGCGGGTTACGTGTTCTGCAGAGAACAAGGACATCTGCCCACCACCCTTTCTTATCATAAACTTTCGGTACTTGAATTTTATTACCAAATTTCTCCTTAGTCAATAAAAGAATCTGTAAAAGTTCCCTGTTGGGAACTCTTTGACCAATGTTATTAAAATAACATTTCCTACACATGCCACAGAAAGTGCACTTTAGCATCAAGACTCATATGAAAGGGTTTGATTTACCGTGGTTGAGAAACTTATTCGATATGCCCATGAATTTCACCTTAAAAGTAATAACTTACAATTTCTTTGTGTAATTTTGTTGTGGACATTTGTTTGTTCCCTCGGCATCAACCACTTTCCTCGTCTCCTCGTCATGTCAACATGTTTCTTTGGGAGTTCCCTCCTCCATTCCCAGCTGTGGGTTTTGGGTGCGCTAGGCTCCATTTTAGCTCAGGGTCGACCCTACATGCTAAAGTCAGTCGCATTTCACTGCCCAGCGTCTCCCCCGACCCCACCGACTTAACTTATTATGCAGATGTGGCTGCGTGGCCCACCTCAGGTTGGTGACGCACAAGGGTACGTTTGCCTGGGGTCTTTGTGTAAAAAAAGTGTTTTCTCTCTCTGCTGTAATAGGACCAGAGCAGATGCCCTCTTCCTAAAGCACAGGTGGGAGGGGCTCACACTATTCTGTTTGGAGAGTAGCCACCCTCGAAATAAAGCTGGTAAAAAGGAGGACAGAGCCTAGAGGACATGTCGTGACTCACTTGACAGAATTGCACTTGCAGCCAGGCCTGCTGCTGCACTGTTCTGGGATATTAATAGGCACAGACATGACATTGATTGCGACTGTTATTCCTACATTTATATTTTTGTTTATTCGGTTCAGTTGTAGTTGAGTTTTCTGTAACTTAAGAAAAGTAGATTAATTCATCTAATATTCGAGTTAAGCTTTTCTGGTTTCTAAAGATGTTTGATTGGCTAACAAGACCCACCTAATAAATGTTTTGGAGAAATACATATTTTAAATATATGTATTCTTAAGATTAACTTCTCTAAAAGCCAACAGTACTCATTAGCTGAGGAATACTTTTATTTTCTATTCTAGCCACAAAATCCTAAAAATAATAAATGATTATGATTGACTTCTTCAGAAGAACAAATTTTAATCTCCCAAATATGCCAATCTCAGATTATCGGGTGTGCTAAAATACATTTATGTGATTTGATGCAAATAAGGAAGCAATTAAGTCGTTATTCATTAGTGCTAATGGGCATGTTATTCAGGCCTGTTTCTCAAGAAAACAAGTGACTAATCTGTGAGAAAGTCTGATGCACCCATCAGACTGCAGTGCAGGAAGGGTATGAACACCCTTGGATCACAGCATCCCAAATCCTACGTATAGCAATGAAGGCCCTGTAAAAATCACCTGCTATTTTACATTATTTTTAGGGGGAAAAACCTCTTGAGAGTCAGCTCTACATTTTTCTAAGTTAACATATTTTTCATATCATTTTTATAAATATTTTTAGGCACCTTTTTTCTTGTTCTCTCAAAATAGTCTCTAAAAGTGTGATGTTGGCTATGGGTTTGTCATATATGGCTTGTCTAGTTTTTAGGTAGGTCCCATTGGTGTCTATTTTGTTAAGCGTTCTTACCATGAAAGGGTGCTGAATTTTGTCCAATGCTTTTTCTGCGTTTGTTGAGTGGACCATATGGTCTTTGTTTTTGCCTGTATTTATGTGGTGAATTACATTTATAGATTTGTGTATGTTGAACCATCCCTGCATCTCTGGGATGAAGCCTACTTGGTCATGATGGATTATTTTTTTTGATAAGCACCTGAATTCAGTTTGCTAGGATTTTGTTGAGAATTTTTGCATCTGTATTCATAAGGGATATTGGTCCATAGTTTTCTTTTTTGTTGTGTCCTTTCCTGGTTTTGGTATCAGGATGATGTTGGCTTCATAAAACATGTTGGGGAGGATTCCTTCCTTCTCGATGTTGTGGAATAATTTCTACAGGATAGGCCCTGCAGGATAGGTCTTTGTAGGTCTGGTAAAATGTGGGGTGAAACCATTAGATCTGGGACTTTTTAAGAAGGTTTTTTATTGCTGCTTTAATTTCAGTACTTGATATTGGTCTATTCAGGAGCTCTATTTATTCCTGATTGAGCCTAGGGAGGCTGTGTGTTCCTAAGAATTTGTCCATTTCCTCCATGTTTTCAAGTTTATGTGCATAGAGATTTTTATAGTATTCATAGATGATATTTTGTATTTCTGTGGCATCAGTTGTAATTTCTCATTTTTGATTCCTGATGGAGCTTATTAGAGTGCTTTCTTTTCAGCTTCTTATTAATCTAGCAAGAGGCATGTCAATTTTATTTATTTTTTCAACGTACTTTTTGTTTTATTAATCTTCTGTATAGTTTTTTCGTTATCAATTCCATTTAGTTCTGCTCTGATCTTTGAGAGACAAAGACATGGATCCAAAGTCATAGAACTTATAAAGGGCAAAGCCAGAATTTCTTCCAGTCCTTTTATGTAAGAGGGCATCCCTGCTCTCCATGGATCACCTGGTAGAAAATTGATAAATTTTTTTTTAGTTTACATGAAGATGGAAAGAGACATAAAAGTGGCTTCATCCACTTACAAAATGATGTTTACATGTAGCTTTTACTAAATATTGTTACTAAATAATATATACATGTAGCTATTACCTTCTTTCAAGGAAATCAGAGTGATTTTTCCAAATATTATATTACAAACCTTACTGGAGAAGAGGGGATACACATTAACATCCTCATCTTACAGATGGAGAAGCTGACATAGTTTCTCAAGGACAACCTGGGACTTTAACTGCTGTTGTCTAAGCTGGGTCTTTTCTAGGTCTCTTTCAGTTCTGTTTTATGTACTGTGGGTCTATAGCCTGATTTTCAATTTACTGGGTTCATGTAAAATCAATATTTATTTTATATAGCACCTCACATTTCAAAAGATTCAAGGTAAATCAAATGTAAGATTCATTCCATAAAAGTAATTAGATAGCCCCTCAAATATTGCTATTACTGCAAATTTGAAAGTTATAAGTTGTCAGCATCGAAGTAAAAGTCACCTAGCTTACGCTAGTGCCTTCCTAAAATACAACTAAAGATGATTTTATCTATGGTTAAACTCTGGTAATAAAAGAAAAACACAGTTGCTGAAAAAGTTTGTTTGAGTTTTGTTTTTGAATGTGACTCTAGGTGAACAGAAAATAAAAGCAAATAAGGAATATATCAAATAATCAGCCAAAATGATCCTAGGTAACCAAGACATGTAGTGTCCAAAGGTTGATTGGAGTTGGGTTGTGAAATAGAATGTTAATTTTTATTTTGTTCTTTGAATCTAGACTATTATAATACAATTTGTTAAGTGTAATATTAATCCTGTCAAATGAACTAAGGGATAAATAGTGCAGTTTGTAAGGAATATTTTGAGAACGTATAAGATATTACAATAATAAATGACTCAGGATGAAAGAATTACTAAAGAAATAGTAACCTTGGCACAAAGAAGAAGACACACTAAGAGCATCACTGTGTCACACTCAAGCACAATGCCAGCTTCTGCCCTTGGAGGGACCCAGCCTATCCTTTAGCTATTCCATAATCTCCTAGGAAAACTACCATCAGGGTATTGGCACCTGAGCTAGTCCCTGTACCGTATCTAGGGCAATGACCTTGCACATGCCCATCCCCCATACAGTGCTCACCACATCCACTGGTTGTGAGTTTACCCACCCCATCCCCCAACACCCAGTGCATATTACTACCATGTGAGCACCTTAGTGTTGACCAGTCAGTAACAATTTGATGGCGAGTACATGTGGTGCTTATTTTTCCATTCCTGCAATACCCGTGACCAAAATGTACTCCCATAATATCCTGAAATTATATATAAAAAAAAAAAAAAAGAATTTGACAGTGCCCTGTCCTACATTGTGCTTCAAATCCTTTTTTCTCTGACTTCCTATACGTGTACTCCTCAGGTCTGTATCATTCAGTCAGAAACTGTAATTTCTATTTTCAAATAGTTACCTTGCCCAAAATGCATGTGATCAAACATTTTTTTAGAATTCTAATGTTTTTAAGATTTTTAGAAAGATGACATTAATATCTAGGCTATTGCTTATGTCTCCCCTGTGGAGTACTTGTAATCGGACAACTATAGAGAAGAGTACGGCTATTTGAGAATAATGAGTGCCCTCAAGTCAATTCATGTCAAGTTTTGCCAAGAAATTAGTCCCAATCAGGTTGGTTTTCAAAGATTTTTGGATTTTAAAACGGAAATAAGGGATTATGAGTCTCTTTGAGTAAATAACTCTACACTGAATGTTACTGTGGATTATTCTCTACCCATTATTGTCTCATTTATAAGTATTTTGCCCCAAACTCAGTCATTTATTCTCTTGGCCCTCACAATCAACTATGATATTTAGTTGATTGCAGCAAAATATTAAGTAAAATCACAGGAAGAAATTAGGAGAACAACTTCACAAGCAAATCCCTCTGATAATGGCAAATACTGGTTCGAAGATACTCATTAATACCTCATTGTGCAGAAATGACAGTCTGGAAATACTTAAGCAAGTGTAAACTGCTACATTTCCTCTGAAGTTTAATTATCTCTGATGATTCGCTAGATTTTATCTGAAGCGTAAATTCATCAGTTCACTCACAATAATTTTCCTGGATGTCTATTGTATAAAAAGCAGTGTATCCCTCACTGTAGGGAATTTAGTAAGAGAGTTAAATATTATAATGCAGAATTTCATAAAATAAAAATTATGAAGTTTTAGCAGTTATACATAAGAGAGATCCCTTTCAACTTGGAAGATATGGAAAAGTTTAACATGGATAGAAAGATAGAAACTTAAGGCATCTCTTATTTGAATTTGAGAAAAAAATCCCTATAATGTAAATTAAAAAATATAATTTTCCCTTGATGGTAAGGCAATGCTTTATTTTAAACATATAACTGGCTTGTATTCAGAGTGGAAGAAGAAAGGACATATATATATATATATATATATATATATATATATATATATATTTAATTTCAGATTAAAAATAATAATAACTGGAATACCCTAGATCAAGGCTTTCTAACATGTATAAATTGCCTAATATTTGATGCCAGTTTATAGCCACCTTAAATTAGCGTGTAAAAGTATAACAACAACAATGATTATATAAAGACAATTTGTAATAAATAATAATAATAACAAATTAATTAGAACCCATAAAATTATGACATTGAAAATTAAAGTCTATTAGTTCCACTATTAATGAATTAAGATTGTTTGGCTCACATCTTTCTCTGAAAACATCTGGTAAAAATCTTTCTGAAGGCAGTGAATCGTTACTAATGATAAGAGGGTTTGTAGCACAAGGGTGTAGTAGAGAAAAGAGAAGCCTGGAGACATCAGCCAATAACCTGGTACTGTTTGTCCTGAAAGCCACGTGTGAGAGGCTGAGAGGCTGACCAGAACTTTCTGCAGACTAATAGGGCTGTGCCATGGATTTCAGGGATTGCCAAAGAGCATGAATCTTGCTTGCCTGAGATCCCAAACTGTCTATACCTTAAAATAAATCATTGATCAGCCATCACAAATCCTAGGTTTGTAGCATTTCAACCCCTAATTAGAATAAAGTGATCTTAGCTGGTCAGAGCTACAAGCCTAGCTGCCTGATGGAAACAAATGAAAACTCATGCTCCAATAATATGACATCATAATATCATTTTACAAATAAGATGGCTGGCACTCAATCAAAAATAACTAGACAGTCAAGAGTCAAATTTTTACATAAAATCAAGAGAGAGATAGAAAATGGTTAGAATAAAAAGAGACATAAGAGATGTAACAATAATGAAGTTATTAGTCATAGGCTTTATTATAACTATAATTTATATATTTAAGATGGAGAGTTTCATGTATCATAACTGAAAGTAAAAACTCAATGAGTAGCTTTAGTAGCACATTAAGCACAAATGAATAGAAAATTTATAAAGTCAAAAATACTTTAGAAGAACATATATAGAGTGAAGCATGGAAAGCAAAAGATAGAAAATATAGGGAAAATGTGCATTGGATATTATTAAAAGGTATTACATATGTTTGGTTGGATTCTCAAAAGAAAAGAAGATAGAATGAAACACTTTCATTATTGGAAGGGATAATGACATAGAAATTTCTAAACTTGCCTACAGACCCTAGAACAGATATTAAAAGTAGTATAAAGGCCAAGAAAAAGAAATATAAGTAAAAGCAATACCTAGGCACACTATAATAAAACTTCTGACAATAAAAAAACTTAAAAGCAACCAAGGTTGCTATCTTCAAATTAGAAAAAAGTAGCAATACATAGCATGTGAAAATACCCTTCAATAAACATATTTTTAGAATACAAAATAAATTACTGAGCATGCCTGCACTAAGTATACAATCAAGTGATTTCTTCAGCAATAGAAAATGATATTCAGTGGAAATACAGACTTATGGGAAAAATTAAGAGCAATGGTAAAGATAAATATAGAGATAAATCTAAGTTAATTTGACAGTACAGAATAATAAAAAAATACAAGATATGTCAGTAATAATATTAAATGCAAACATAGACAACATCAATTTAATAACACAGATTGCCAAAATAGATTTATGAAAACACAGGATTCAACTTACAAGAAAAACCCCTTCAATATAAATACATAAAATGGCTCAAAATAAATGGAAAGAAATAAATACTGTTTATAAACAGAAACCAAAATGAAGCTCATGTAGCTATACTAATGATAGACAAACGTTTCAAAGGTGAGAAAAATTACTAGAGAAGAAGATGAAGAGTCAATAATCATAAAATGTGCCATCCACCAAAATGATATAATAATTCTATATCTGAATGTCCCCGATAATAATTTCATAATATATTTAGCCAAAATCGTCAGAAATAGAGAAATGAATATATTCACAAGTTTGATATGAAAGTTTTAACATAAACAGAAATCCAATCACTATACAGAAGATATGAACATCAGGATTATCAAACTTGACCTTATTAATATACAAAGAACACTCTACCCCAAAAGAACAGAACACAATTTTGGAAGATCTCATGGAGTGTATTTTCAAAATGACCATATGCAGGTTTATAAAACGAATTTTAACAAATCTCAAAATTTCTAAGCCATACAGAGTATATTCATTTACTACCATTGAATTAAGCTAGAAAATAATAACAAAATGATAACTAGAAATTCTCAAGTTTCTGCAATTTCAATAATATTCTTTTATGTTTTTATTGCAGAACATTACAGAGTACAAATGTTTTGGTTACATAAATTGCTTTTGTACAGTTTAAGTCAAAGTTATAAGTGTGTCCATTACCCAGAGTGTGCATTGTACCTGTTAGGTATGAATTTACCCATCCCCACTTCCCCCCACCCACCTCCACACCTGCTTGATTTCTGTTGAATTTTACTACCATACATGCACATAGTGTTGGTTGATTAGTTCCAATTTAATGGTGAGTACATGTGGTGTTTGTTTTTCCATTCAATGCTTCACTTAGAAGAATGATCTTCATTTCCATTCAGGTTGTTATAAAAGGTATTATTAGTTTACCATTTTTTATGGTGGAGTAGTACTCCATGGTATACATAAACCACATTTTATTAATCCACTTATGTACTGATGGGCACTTGGGTTGATCCCACATCTTTGCAATTGTGAATTGTGCTGCAGTAAACATTTTAGTGCAGTGTCTTTTTGATAAAATGCCTTTTTCCCCCCTTTGGGTAGATATCCAGTAGTAGTGGCCTTTCTGGATCAAATGGTAGTTTTACTTTTAGTTCTTTGTAGTATCTTCATATTACTTTCCATAGAGGTTGTAGTAGTTTTCAGTCCCACCAGCAGTGTATGAGTGTTCCTATCTCTCCACATCCATGCCAACATTTATTGTTTTGGGCCTTTTTGATTAAGGCCACTCTCACTAGTTAGATGATATCTCATTGTGGTTTTGATTTGCATTTCCCTGATGATTAGAGATGTTGAGCATTTTTTCATATGTTTGTTGGCCATTAGTCTATGTTCTCTTGAAAAGCTTCTGTTCATGTCTTTTGCCCACTTTTCAATGGGGATATTTGATATTTTCTGGCTGATTTGCTTGAGCTCTTTGTAGATTCTGGTTATCTGCCCTTTATTGGATGTACAGCATGCAAATATTTTCTCCCATTCCGTAGGTTGTCTATTCACTCTGTTGATTATTTTCTTGGCTGTGTAGAAGCTTTTAAATTTGATCAGGTTCCATTTATTTACTTTTGTTGTGTGCTCTCCTTTGGGGTCTTCTTCAAAAATTATTTGGCTGGGCCAATGTCTGTCTATAAGATTTTTTCCAACATTTTCTTCTAGAATTCTTATGGTTTCATATGCCCTAGGTTTAAGTCTGTTGTCCACCGTGAGTTGAATTTTATGAGAGGTTGAGAGGTATGGATCCTGTTTTAGTCTTCTACATGTGGATATCCAATTTCCTCAGCACCATTTTATTGAATAGGGATTCTTTTTTCCACAGTGTATGTTTTTATCTGCTTGTCAAAGATTAGATAGCTATATGAGGATGGTTTTTTATCTGGGTTTTCTATTCTGATCCATTGGTCTATGTCTCTGTTCTTGTGCCAGTGTTAAGCTGCTTTAGTTACTAAAGCCTTGTAGTATAGCTTGAAGTGTGATAAATTGATGCTTCCCAATTTGTTCTTTTTGCTTAGAGTTCCTTTGGCTATTTGGAGTCTTTTCTGATTTCATATGAAGTGTAGAATTATTTTTCTAGATCTATGAGACATGACATTGGTATGTTAGTGGGGTTTGTGAAGCTGTAAATCACTTTGGGTAGTAAAGACATTTTAAGAATGATATGTTTTTAAATACAGAATGAGCTGAAGAAAATATTATAGTATAAACTGGGGGATAATTTAGTACTAAATAATAATGAAAATCCTCTTTCTTTCTCTCTTTCTGTGTGTGTGTGTGTGTGTGTGTGTGTCATGAGGTGCAGCTAATTCCATTCTTATTTATTGTTTTATATAACTACATCTTTATTTATATGTACATATTAAAAGGCTGAAATTGATAGTATAAAATAAACATGAAATTGATTTAAAAACAAAAACAATTCACTTGCCACTGGTAGGTTATGTTCAATAAAAATGAAGGGGAAAAGTTCAAATCTTAAAACAATTTTATTATTTATTTGTTAATTTAGAAAATGCATCTAGAAAAGACATGTTCTGTATACCAGACACTTCTCTAGGAATGGGGAGATGTTAGTGAAGTTAACAGACAAAAGTCTGTCCTTCCACCGAGGTGAGGTGAGGTCAGGTCACAACTGCACGTGCTGGGTCCTTTCTGAAATGTCAGTGTGGTCGAGAATCAAAGTGGGACCAAGGGTGTCTCAGATATGGTCAGGGTTTGGCTATTTCTTAGGCACTTATAAGGGGAAGTCATCAAAAATATTTTACAGAGACTTACAGATCTCATTCCTTAATTCACATTTTGGAAGGAAAGAGTTCTGAAAATCTTAGTTTCTCAGATCCTTTGTGACTCAACACAATTTTACTATTTTATTATTTGGAAATTCCGAACATAAGACATAGCAAGACTATTGAAAAATATTCTAAAGCAAGTATAGATATTAAGCTCAAACTGTGCATGTGGATTAAGTATATAACATCTGAATATTAACCTAATGCCCTATTTCAGAGATGCCTTAAGTTCAACAGAATTACAGAGTTGAAAAAATTACAGAGCTTTCTGGTAGACATCTGCGTATGGTTTCAGAGGAATTTCATAGATTGTGAATAGTATAAGGCAGTATTTATATTATAAGTCTATTTTTTGATAGCACATCTGATTTACTATCTCAATCATAAATAACTTGCCCTGTCATTGAGGGTGATTTTCAAAAGGAAATTTTTGAGCTGAAAATGAACTGTGATTAGAAGAAAAGTTAACATCCCTAGGATTGTGGAAGTAAACATATGATTCTCAATCCTTTTTTTTTTTTTTTTTTCTCCCTTAGGTATTGAGTATCTGTCTTTATTTTAGGGTTTTTTTCTTAATTTCAGAATTATGGGGGTACCAATGTTTAGGTTACACATATTGCCTTTGCCCCACAAGAGTCAGAGATACAAGCCTGTCCATCCCCCAGACAGTGTGCACCGCACCCATTAGGTGTAAATATACCCATCTCCTCCTCACCCCAGCTGCCTGAACACCCAGAACACTCTTCTGGGAAACCTGGGCTGCCGCCACCTCAAACCAGGTGAGAGGAGCGGTGTGTCGAGACAAGCGCTGCGCAGAGCCCGATCTCTACCTGTGCCACAGCCTTTCTGAACAATTTACTGCCACTGGTGGACACAATTCTTCATGCCCATAATAAAGGTTTGTCAGCCATCCAAGAGGAAAATCAATTACTAAATACTTCTTTGCCGTGAAGGAGACAAATGTGGTGTCTAAGTGCAAGCGCCTATGAACAAGCCACGTTTAAAGCAGAGTGTAGCCAACTGCTCGCTGGGAACACAAGCAAGGAAATGTCCTGCCTTCTGTGAGACCAGCAGAGAGGTGGGGTTGCAGGGAACTTCCTGAATGGTCGCAGTCAGCAGACATTGCCTGACATTGGGGGTAATATCCCTTTATAAAATTAATGGTGAAAGATTTAGTTATAGAGATCTCTCTGCAGCCTCACATTCATCAAATCCTTTTTCTCCATATGCAAGTATGAGTAGGATTTCTCGGCAGTAAAAAAAAAAGTATAATTGAATTCTGTGCCTATTTTATTTTTCTAGGTCCAGAACCTTATGACAGAATAGTCAGCAATTTCACAAAGCAATATTCCACTGATTTTTAAAAAATTGTATTTATGATGATTTTTTTCCTAGGGATTTCATGATTATCATCAATCCAGGAAGCACTACAGTGCCTTGGAATAAAAAAGCCTTTTAAAAAGTTGACCCAGAAACTTCTTTCGTCTTCCTTAATGATAAAGAATACCATTCTTAAAATCATTAAAAATTAGGCTGGGCGCAGTGGCTCACGCCTGTCATCCTAGCACTCTAGGAGGCCGAGGCAGGAGGATTGCTCGAGGTCAGGAGTTCGAAACCAGCCTGAGCAAGAGCGAGACCCCATCTCTACTCTAAATAGAAAGAAATTAATTGGCCAAATAATATATATAGAAAAAATTAGCCGGGCATGGTGGTGCATGCCTGTAGTCCCAGGTACTCGGGAGGCTGAGGCAGGAGGATTGCTTGAGCCCAGGAGTTTGAGGTTGCTGTGAGCTAGGCTGACACCATGGCACTCACTCTAGCCTGGGCAACAAAGCGAGACTCTGTCTCAAAAAAAAAAAAATCATTAAAAATTTTTCAATTTATTTAGATATATATAATTATTATGTTGAATAGTAACAGGATTTATTAAAACAATTTTTAAATGTTTCTAATGAGAGTTATCCTGAAGCAAAAAATTAACAAGCTTTTTGGAGCAAATAACAAATGTAACTATTATAAAAAGTAAATCTTGCAAAGTTTCTGCATTGGGTGATATAAAAACTGAATTCTCTAGGGCCTGAGCAATTAATATCTTCATAAAACAATTTATATCTTCATGAAATATATAAATAATTATATCTTCATAAATCCAGAACCAGAAAGTCTGTGATTAAGAAGAAACCATTTGTTTCTTACAGAGACTGGCAACCATTTCCATTTGCAAATTGTAAACATATTTGGAGCTATATATAAAGCTCTCACATTTGTGTGGAGAATAGCCAACCGAGTATGTGTGATGAATGGTAACATGAGCTTGGAAAAGCATTAGAATTTTGTGCTTTATTTCAATGATGATGTAGGAAGGTAAATATTTCCTTTATATTCCAGAAGGAAATAACTTTGCAGCGTAGATGAGGTTATAGTTCTTTTACCACAAGTTAGAGAATTAAATTAAGCTACTCTAAATTTCTTCTATCTATACAAAGGCTGATTATTGGTAATAAATCCAAAATACACATAAAAATCACTTGGCAATTTAATAAGCATGTTACTTTGAATTGATAATAATGCTGTGAATTAATAATAAAAGCAGTAGTATAGTATATAAAGTTAGTATTGTTTATGAAATTTTGAACGGCACTAAATGTTGCATTACATACTATGAAAATATATATACATATTTATGTACATATGCTATGTCTGTTCCGCTATCCTGATGAGGAAGGTATTATTCCATCACGCACAGTGGAATAAAAGAATCAAAGGGGCTGGGTGACCCGCCCACAGTCCTTCCTCTGTTAAAACTACCTCTCTCTGACACCACTCTTCACACAGCCATGTGAGTTGCCCAACCTAAAACGAGCTGACCTCAGCAACTGGGTCCGGAAGAATTTCTGTGGAGTCATTTCACTTCTAGAATAATCTGTAATTATGAGACTCCTTAGATTATGTAGAGGAAAAAGTCTGAGTCCTGAGGCAACATTTTACAAAACCATTTGCTTCTTACAAAAATAAGAAAAGAAACATTCTGCGGCCTCTGCAGTAGTGCTGCTCCCACTACTGAAACAAAAACCAGAGGAATTAGACTTACGCGTGAACAAAGTAGGAAGATGGATGCTTCTCCAATTTCAGCCTCTAAACCAAGAGCACTTGTTTTGTTGTCCTTACAAATACCTTTCATCCCCCATCAGGCTTCACAGGTGTCCTCCGGTGAGCCCAAAGGGACATGGGAGAAATGCCACAAGAGCAGGTGATTTAAAGCCACATTCAGTGCATGATGTCAAGTGAGCCTGTTAAGGAGGATTAAGGCACCTCATTTTTAATGTTAAAGCATCTTTACAAAATCTAACCACTGAGTCCAGCTTGCTCAGCTAACGACTGTCTTGTATCCTTAGTGTGGACACCGTATAAAGCCCTCTGGTGTCTCTCATTAAACTCTCTACAAAGCAAACTGCAGACGCCCTGAAATGAGGCTCATTTAACTGACCCCTTTATGAGATTTATGGCATCAGAGTCACATTTCCAATTCCCGCTGATTAAGGAAGTTTTATAGCAGCAGAACTAGACGAAAATGGAACCGTCTGAGCTGTGCTTATAAATACAGTGTGCAGCGACAGGCCTTTCAGAAGTGTTTATTGAATGAAAAATTGTTTTTCCTCCCTGAGTGCTGTATTTCACCAGCGGCCCTGAGATCGCTGTCAGTGCTCCTTCACACGCAGAACAATCAGAGTGGGCATCCAGCCAGCAAAGAAAGGCACCTCACCCTCAACGGTGCTCTCTCCTGAAAACTTTGTGGGAAACCATGAATCAATAAGGCATTTGTAGTAGGAAAGAGGGTTTTACCAGTGATAATCACCTTGATCTTTAACTGCTTAAAGGAGAAAAGAGAAAGAAAAGAAGGTTTACAAGCTCCATGACCCATTCAACGGTGAGCTCAAGCTGGATGAATGATTTATTAGGACCCAATTTATTTCTTCTCCTCTAAAGCTAGTCAGGATAAAGAGCACTTATTTTAAAACTACTCTCGGTTTGCAGTGTTCTTTTGATCTCCTTTTTGGAGGTGGTAGCTTAAGAGAAGTGCATTGTGTTTTATACTCTGAAACTTCTAAGTTTTAAGATTTTCAGTTAATGAAAAATTTTGAACATAATTCAAATCCTTTCAAGAGCTAAGAGAGTTATAAATGTAGCTTGGACTTTCAAGGTGCAATATTTATGATGCACCTTTCACACTGCAGGTTTTATGACTTCAATGTTTTTCTTCTGTGTTTTGAATTTCATGCAAATATTTTGAATTTAGAAGCTAAATACCATTTAAAAGTCAGAATTAATATGATAAAGAATACAATTGATTTCTTATTCACATTCACATGTCCAAGTCAAAACTGATATTTGACACTTGAGTTTTTATTCGGCCGTTCTCTCTATCATGTGAATATATCTGCACACTGTTCTCAGTGCAGAGCCACGGGTGACAATACTGTTTTGTCAACACCTGTTAGTGCTGTTGTCATATGAATAATAGTTCTGACTTGATGAAAACAATAGAGTGTACCCATGTTGGCTCGTATGGCTCTGAAGCATCCCCAAGCCGTAACCAATCAGCCACATGGAAATGCTAAGCAGTCGTAGGGTATCTGAGTTGGAAGTTGGTAGGAGCTGCAGTTGTTTCCCTGGGCTGCAGTTGCGAGGTGCCACACTGGGTGGCTTACAAACAACAGAAATTTATCACCCTGCAGTTAGGGAGGCCAGAAGGCCAAAACCTAGGTGTCTGTGGGTCACGTTCTCCGCCAGCGCCTGTAAGGGGGACCCTTCCATGTCTCTTTCTAACCCTGGCAGTTCGCTGCACGCCTGGCGTTCCTGGGGTCTCAGACCTTGGCTCTGGGCCCCGCCTCCCTCCCCACGTGGTTCTCCCACCTGGCACGTGTCTCTGGGCCTCCCTGCCTCTTCTCAGAGGACATCAGTCGCACTGGATTAAGTATGACCTCATCGCCTCGTTTCCAAATAGCGTTGCGTTCTGAGATTTGTGTCCAAGGCCCTTCTACACTGCCCTGTGAGAGTTGGAACTTCAACCAAACTTTCAAGAGTCATCTACCAAACCGTCTTCTTTGAGGATAAGAAATTAACTTATGCTGGAGAAAGTTTTATAAACTGAGGATTTGTGTATGTCATTCTTGTGGTACGTGCCTGTACACCTTGATTCATTGTGCACGGCTGAATTAATTCTGTGCAGAATTTTGTATACCTAACTGTACATCTAAAAAGGGTAAAATTTGCTTTATGTAAATTGTACTTCAATAAACCTGATAACTCCCTGATCGCATCCTCTGCTCTAGCTTTTCATACTTTCCCCCTAATCACCAAATATGCAATAAAAGGTCTTTCATTTATGGCTAAATGTATATATACCTGTGTGTATATGTGTGTATATATGTGTGCGTATGTATGTATGTAATTCATTTTATTTGTCCCTAATAAGGCAAAATGGGGGCTGAAAAGACACAAGGAGCGTATACATATACTGCTCACGTGGCTTGCTAGTTTGGTTGTTGTTAACATGGCAGCATCATGAGACGAGCCTCTGCTCTAGGAGCCCTTCTGCTTCCAACACACAGAACCATACAGCAGTGCTTCATTCCCTTAGTAGTGAATAAGACATTTGAGGAGTTGTATATTAATTATTTCATGTCACTAGAAAATCCTCTAATTACAGTGGAGCATTGTCACGTGCCTGTCCTCTTGCATGCCCAAGGCCTGTAGGAACAGGTGTGCTGTCACTTCACATTGCAGAGGTGGCGTCCAAACACGAGCACAGGCCTGCACAGCGGATCAGGGAGCGGTCTACTGCTGAGGAAAGCGTGTGTGTCAGTGGTTCCCGTCTAAGGCTTGGAGATGGAATCTTGATGTCTGAAAAGCAAGCAAGCCATGGCACTTTATTCCAACACCTTAACCCACGTAGTAGAGACATGGGTGGTGCACAGGCGGCAGACTGTTTCCTGCAAAGAGGACTATGAGCGTGCGCAGGCTGACGTCACACCTGCTGACCCTCTGCCCTTGGTGGCATCAGTGTCCCGAGTCAAGCAACGTGAAGAGGCAATGTGATTTCAAAATAATTGTTCAATTCCTGAATATGTTAATAGTGTTGACCATTTGAGGGGTCACAGGAACCTGGAGGAGTCCAGTGAAAACGGTGAACCTTCTCTGCTGGCAGTTGTGCATGTCACCGTGGCGTGAAAATGTGCATAACATTTCAGGGCTTCAGTGGGCTGCCTGTTTTATACCCCTTCATTTAGGGGATGTTCCTAGAAAGGTGATTACTAGAATGTGCATCATGGGACAAAATACATTTAGTACTGTTTTTGGAGGCGTTTGGCATAGAACATATCTGTTTCCACTGGAAATCGTGTTGAGGAATCTGGGCTTTCTTCAAAATTAAATTTTTTCGTTATGCTTCTGAAGTGATTCTAGAGCTAGGTGTAACATTTTTTGACTTATAAGACATGCCTTGTTTATGCAAGACATTAAAATCAAGTATTGAGTAGAATAACTTTGATCTTTTTTTTTTTTTTTTTTTTTTGAGACAGAGTCTCACTTTATTGCCCAGGCTAGAGTGAGTGCCGTGGCGTCAGCCTAGCTCACAGCAACCTCAAACTCCTGGGCTCAAGCAATCCTCCTGCCTCAGCCTCCCGAGTAGCTGGGACTACAGGCATGCGCCACCATGCCCGGCTAATTTTTTCTATATATATTAGTTGGCCAATTAATTTGTTTCTATTTATAGTAGAGATGGGGTCTCACTCTTGCTCAGGTTGGTTTCGAACTCCTGAGCTCAAACAATCCGCCCGCCTCGGCCTCCTAGAGAGCTAGGATTACAGGCGTGAGCCACCGCGCCCGGCCAACTTTGATCTTTTTAACTGGCCTGAAATTATCTTGTTTGCAAAAAATAAATTCAGTTTATACAATAAACAAACAATTATTTTAATGCAAAAGTTTGCCCAGATTTCTGATTTTTTTTTTTTTTAGTTGTTTACTATATGGCATAAAAGCAGAGACTCAAAGGAAAGTATGAGGAAGCAAGTTTATCAGTTGGATGTAAAAACCCTCGATTAATACAACAGCACTGAGTCAGTCAGCGTCCATCACATATTTAGAAATAAACCATCAGAAAAATGTGTAGGTCACTTCATGCTGGCTTTGAACTATTGTCTCTGTAGCAGCAGGCTGGACAGTTTTAGGACCTTGGAGATCTGTGAAAACACATTCTGATTTGGTTCATCACTGCTTAGATCAATAACTCAGGCGAGGATTGTCACATTAGCCTTTTGTCATACTGTATTCAGTTTGTCCATTTTGTCACACGATTTACAGAAAGATTAGACTGTTGGTATAGGACAGGATTCAAGATAAGAAGTGTGCCTTTCCCTTTAAGTTAAAAAATATGTACGTAACAAAATATGCAGATCATGTACCATTCTGCTAAACCTTCGTTGCTCAAGATGTAAGACACCTCAACTACTGTTGGAAAAAAGAGAAAGAAAAAAAAAAGAGACAAGAAGAAAGAGAGAGAGAATGCACCTTATTTAAAGTGTTACAAATTGACTATGCAGTTTGATAAGACTTTTTTCTTCCAGAGAGTTGTTTAAATTCGATGCAAAAAAGCACACAAGCATTCTTTAATTCTTTGAAAGTGCTTGGTGTCTCTTGCCTGTGGATCTTACCATATTTGCATTAGCTTCTGTCGTTCTTTCTGCGTAGGATGCTCATGATCACCAAACTCCAGGTTCCATGCACCTGCATTGGGCTTTCCCTGCACCCACCCATGCATGAGCCCCGACACAGGCTGTCTCTCCTGTCCCATCTTCCCCGTGTCCAAAGCGTGTAGCCAAATGCTTCACATG
Organism: Mirza zaza; assembly: GCA_008750895.1. Taxonomy (NCBI): domain Eukaryota; kingdom Metazoa; phylum Chordata; class Mammalia; order Primates; family Cheirogaleidae; genus Mirza; species Mirza zaza. The sequence goes on along the minus strand of VSMD01057136.1, from coordinate 62,160 downwards.
ATGCTTATTGAGTAAATGAATTAATGAATATCTTAATATATGGTATAACCCTTTTCTCTTACTCATCATAGCATACCAAAATGAATTCTTAGTTTTCATGTAGTTTTAAGTTTTTGTTTCTATTTACACCAAATCATCTTCCTCAAGTCTGTCATTTTCCTTCTTGATTGTCACTCCCAAATTTAGAAACATCTTAAATTTATGCATAAATCTTGAATATTACAAATATTATTTTAAAGGCCCAATAATCAAATTATTGGCATTATCTCTAAAGCTTTATAGAGCCCACTTTAGTCATTTGCTTATAATTCCAAAGAGTATTGTTTATGAGGCTCTGTGTAGCTTGGACAGTCATCCTGGATTTAAGATATTCTGCTTACTCATGATCATTTATTAAGTACCAACTATGTGCCAATAACTATGGTAGGTGCTAAGAAAAAGAAATGTAACACAGTTCTCTCAACTCAGGGCGAAAGGCAAGAGGATAAATAAACAAATTTAGCTATTTTTCTTTATATGTATGCTTTTTAATTTTATAATATTTTAAGTGTGCTTTTTTGAAAAAGGACCTTAACAATGGCTATAACAATGTGATAAATGCTATATAAACAGATGCCCAGAGCACTGTGGGACACAAATGAGACATATTAAATAGATCACTACATAAGCTTTCCCCAGGCTTACAGTTTAGTATTTTCTTCATGCGAATGTGCAAAGTATTACAACCAAAATAATGCATTCTTATCTGCCTCATTGTTGGAATATCCTTGTGTTATCAAGATATATTAGGTTTGGGGAGGGCAGCATTGACTTAGTCCAGACAGTAGGGCCGATATGTCAAAGTCTTTTTACAGTTGGGCCTCTGCCTAAATCCATGCATGAAAGTGGCCCTTCCAGATGTTTCTAACAAATCATGCCAGTAGTGTGCCGAAATGCACAGAAGGGTCCGATTTTTGAGAACAGTTCACCTTTAATCAAGAAAGCTAACTTTGTTGTTTCTGCTCCTGAGTCACTCTTAGGTTATGCTTCCACTTCTAAAAAAAAAATATATATATATATATATATATAATATAATGTCAATCCCAGCTTCCAACTCCTTTCTCCTCATTATCGTATACATACCTGAGAATTTCATATTACTCTTGAACGGTGCGTTTCTGCCATCGCCGTATTTTCGCCGTTCTGACTATGTGATCCCTGCTCAGCATTCTCTAGGAGATCCCCAGGAAGAAATGGCATTCTGTTGGCCCGTTAGTATCGGGCTCTGTTTTCCTCTAAACTGGTTGATTTCCTCCTTCTGTTTCTCTGTGTTTCGATGGCCTTTAACACAACAGAAATACATTCCTGGCTTAAACTGGACAGTCTGAGCCACAAGGTGTCGCAGGAGCGATGGGCATTTCTGCTGTAGGAGTTAGAGAGCATCCGCAGCCGCCGTGTGTGCCGCCCTTGTGTGGAAGCAGAGAGCCCTCTTGGGGAGGAGCTGTCCGTGCCCGTCCGTCCTGCGGGCCCCTCGCCCTTGGCTTCAGTTGCTTCACAGAAGATGGAAAGTGCTTTGCGTGGCAAGATGAGCGTGGGATGTTGGGTGCACACTCTGCACCGTGCTGAGAGCATCGAGCTCACCTGTGGTCCACCCAGAGTCGGAATGAGCCGAGACGTACGAGCTGTTTTATGTCGGGAGGCTGAAACGTGATACACAGGCGTGCTGCACTGCTGAGCCCGGCGTCCGTCTCGTGCAGTGTTCTGCCTCGTACCCTGGCACAGGGTGTTCCGGGAGCAGGCTGGGCGAGACTCTCTTCCAAAAAAGCTAGAACAGTGTCATTAGATAAATGTATCTCCGTTGAACAGTTTCTCAGAGTCTGAGGGAATCATCCAGAAATATCTTGAAGCTACTTATTTATCAGTCTACACTCCGTTTGAAGTTTTATTGGACCCATGAGTTTTTTTTTAAATCTAATTTGAAAACCTGTTTCAATTTATATTAAAAACTACCTCTTTCAAGATTTCAGGGATTCCCCAGTATCCCAGTTTTTGATTTAAAAAAATGAAGATAAATCTCTTCCCTTATAACATTATACAGTTTGATCATACTTTTCAGTTGTTATCTTTTCCAATCATTTTAACTTTTAAGGGTCAGAGTTCACAGAATTGTTTTTAGAAACACGGTCTAACCGTGTCGCCCAGGCTGGAGTGCAGTGGCACAATCACAGCTCAGTACAGCCTCAAACTCCAGGCCTCACGTGATCCTTCTGCCTCAGCCTCCCACCTAGCTGGGACTACAGGCGAGTGCCACCGCACCAAGCTCACAGAAAATGTTTAAATCATTTGGTTTAGCTTATGTATTTATCTCTCACTTAATCAAGACTTTTAAGCCTTGCTGGTTTTTTGGCAATGAGATTAATGTAAGTGATGCATCATGGTATTGCAGTGATAGCAAGAAAAGAGTTTCTTGTTTGTTTTGGTCCTTAGGCTGTAGGAGCTATTATTGTTTTATGGAAGCTAGTTATTCACAAGTCTTTTTCTTGAATCACAATATAACATCATAGTCCATTATCTTATACATTACAATTAATAATGTGAGTTATACTTTTTATTTATGTTTCATTTCCCAGAAGACTTTAGCATTTCAACTTAAAACAGACATCCTAGTAATTGTATTTTGGCATTTGGAGAATTACTATTTAGATTACTTGTTTTCTGATATTTAGATAATGTACCGCCCAAGGATTTCTGAAAGTATAGATACAGTCTATTCATATGTTCACTTAGCAAACATTTACTGATTCTTTCTGTGGGAAAATCTCAATGCCAAGGGCAGTGGGCAATGAAAAACATCACCACAGTTCTCCAGTTCTCCCCTTGAGAATTCCCTGAATATTAGAGAAATCAGACCAAAAAAAGGAAAGTATAATAAAACCAGATGGACAACATGCTCAAGGTTTTTGCCAGGTTCTCCAAGCCCACATAAGAAAGAGCTACATATTTCGCTAGGGCGTGTTTTGGAAAGATTTCACATGGGAAATCCCATCAAAAATGAGGCATTTTATTAAAACACAAAGACAGTAAGACAGCAGAAACAATGTAGCATTGTAATTTCCAGGACTGTGCTATACTCACATATCAAACCCATAAGTGAATCTTTTTTTATTATTTTTTTATTTTTTATTTTTTTATTTCGGCATATTATGGGTGTACAGATTTTAAGGTTTCAATAAATGCCTTTTCCCCCCTCCCCCCACAAGTCTGAGTCTTCAGCATGACCATCCCCCCGACAGTGCACATCTCACTCATTATGTATGTATATACCCGCCCCCCTCCCCCCTCCCCCCTGCCCAATACCCTATTACTGTAGTACCTATGTGTCCACGTAGGTGCTGCTCAGTTAATACCAGTAAGTGAATCTTTAATGTGTGTCTAGCTATAACTGACCAACTTTTAGAGCTTATAATTTAACAGAAAGGTTCTGGTGGTGGCGGATAGCACATCCAAAAGAACACCGATCAGGCTAAGGGTGCTTGTGAATTTGCCTCAGGTATTCAGTGTTTTCCAGAGGTCTGGTCTGCTGCTGATGTTGAGTCTTACTGCAAATCAGTGGCAGAGTCCACAGCTCTCAACATCTGCACCGATGGACATCACAAATAATGGAAGTTTGATCCACACTGTGACTTCAGAAATGTATATAAACAGACTCCCGTTGTGAGTCTTGGTACAAAGAGAAAGGAGCCTCCTCCAAAATTCCTGCAGTAAACGCTTCATGACCGTCTTCCTAACATTATTCAATCCGTGTGCCTTTGTGAACGCACTCTAATGACTATTATGAAGACCGGACAATGTGATAAATATTATGACGTATTGCTCTTATACACTCCCTCTCACAAATGGGAAATTGAATGTCTGATGTGTTGAACAAAATTGGGGTCATTTGCTAAACTTCACCATTAATTTGCTATATTTCTGGGGTTTCTTGATATTTGATGAAAATGTTTTCATAAAAATGTCATCGATAGAAAACAGTGTCTCTACAGCATCAGGCGGCCCCTAGAGGGCTCCTGGCAGCATCGGATCCCCGCCTCTAGAAAATGTCCGTCTTCTCCCGGCAAAGGCAAATGTATTTTCCTCTGTGCTCTTTAAGTAACTCGTTTTAGCTCTGCTTTGCTATTTACAGAAGTACCGAAGTTCTTTATTTTGTTTGCCTGCTTGCTTTCTTGCAGGGTTGTGGGTCTTCAGAGGTTGGGCTGTGTGCTATATTTATATTTGCATTTCTAACGAGTAGCATGATGTCTGGTACCCCGAAGATATTTGAATCACTATCTGTGGAATTAATAAATCATTAGTGAAGGTGTGATATCGATGAGGGACTGTGTAGCATCACGGTTCCTCTCGACTGCGATGCCCCCGGTTCCTCCTCTCTGGCGCTCCTTGTGCACCTGTGCGCCCCGCCCGCACCACCCGCATCCCGTCAGCTGCGGGTCACTGTTCAGGAAGAAGACTCAAACTCCTCCGCCGAATTTCAGAATTTAATCACGTAAAAGGGTAAGAAATTCAATCAAACTGCTACACAGTTTGTCAAGAGGAAAAAATGAACAACGGTGGCACATTTTCCTGAGTTTTATTTACGTTCTGGAAAATGGTTTCCTCCTGACCTAACCACCACTGAAAAGAAACATTGTTTCTTAAAATGTCACCAATAAATTTAGCAGAGTGATATTAAGCATTTTATAGGAGAAATCCTAGCCAATACAAGCAAAAATTCATCTGGCATGAGTTGCACACTTTCTCTGAACTTTAGTCTCCCTAAAATTATAAGCATTGATTATTTGAGAACAGCCGGTGTGTTTGCTATGCAGTGAATCTTAAGACCGAGTTGCGTGACGTCCGTTAGCAGTTAAGGGACGGAAGAGAAGATAGTTTATATCCCAAAACTGAGATCATTTCCACAAAGTTGAATTCACACTCATTTTCTACTTAGATCCAAGATGAATCTGTTACTAGGGTATTAGCATCGTGTGGATTATCTCCGTTTGGGCATCATTACAAGTTTCTTTATATTACGGTTCAGTTGATTCATCTCCCACGCGCCCTGTGGCGGGGCCGTTATCGAGTGGGTGCCGGGATGCGATGCAGCTCAGTTCAAGTTAACCTTGCTTCTCAGGAGTGACACGAGCTAACTGCCTTCCTGTCACCAGACTCCACAAGGGTCCACTGCGCCTCGCATCTCATCATTGCAGCGCAAGTCGCTATCTCCAGATTGCCGCTCGTCAGGCCTGGGCGCGACCCTTCCTCCTCGTGACCCGGACAGACAGACACGGGCCACGTCGTCAAATATTCAAAACTTGCTAAACCACAGAAACGAAACTTCATTTTTATAGAAATTTCATCACGAGTATATAAAAAGTTTAGATATTCAGTTCTAGCCCATTCTTCAGATGCTGGGTGAGACTTGCGCTGGCGATCGTTGTCAGCGAAGCAAGTAATAACCTCGGAGAAAGTCGTGCTCACCCCGTGCCCGCTGCCGCACGGCTGACGATGCAGTCTTGTGACTAACTGCAGGCCAGCACTACATGCACGGCATCTGGGAACGGAAGAGCAAAGACATCTATTTTGTTTCAATACAGTATAGAGCCGAGGCATTGTGAGTAATTACAAAATCGCTACCTTTCTCTCATAATGGAGATAGGAAACTGGCTGGGAATGGCACCTTTTAAACAGGGAGTATGAAGAGATGGTTCCTGGGCCTGAAAAAGAAGAGGTGGCATCTGGGCCTGAAGACACTTCCCGGGCACTGCGGGGAGAGGAAATGCGTGTGTGCTCCCCTCCTGCACACACGTGTGCTCCCCTCCTGCACACATTGTCACTAAACAACTGCACACTCACCTTGAACCATGGATCTTACAATACTTTTTACCAATTTTTCAATCTGGGAACTAAAAATAAAGATAAATGCAGGGAGATATATCTCATAATGCCTAAGCCTCAGAGACGCTAGATACTAGATACAGAGATACTAGATAACTGGATACTTTCTAGTTTATGAAATAGCCTAAAAATCTAAACAAATATGCTCCTCTAGAATGATGCATCAGTTGCTTTATATCACCATTTCCTTTCCTTATGTATATAACCTTACTTCCTAAAGAAAAGACTTAAGTACTTTAATGACTGCGCAAGTCTTCATATCCCTTAATTGAGTAGCGTAGAGGCCATTTCAGCAGAGTGCAGAGATCTCTGGCGGAGACGCCTGGAGACTGCGCTGGGCAGGAGGTTGCAGGTCCGCGCTGGGGCAGGGGCTCGGGCAGGGGTGAAGACACCCCGTGCACAGTGCCATTGCTGAGTACAGAGGCGCAGGGTCCATGTCTGAGCAGCTGATTTTAGTCTAGCGTAAGCGGTTTAATGAAAACTATTAATTTATGCTAAGAAAAAAGTAAAGGACACTTTAGGAATCAAGCAAGAAAAAGGCTGATGTCCTGTCACTTTATGTGTAGATGCACATGTCAATTTAATGACTATGGAATTCCTTGAAACTGGTGGAAAGTCCTGGGCACACACCACCTATTCATGGTGACGGCATAGGAAGGGGCTGTTATTTAGTGGAGACCGGAAGTCTTCCTGCGGCAGTAAAGGTACTTCTACCAGAAAGTATTAAAAAATTGAGGAAAAAAAATTAAAAAGCCAACAAGTACTCAAATATATGGCTTTCATAATGAAAGTCTGTGAAGGTATTTAAATGACAGTAATAGGAAACATGTCATAGATCTATTCGATTGTCTTCCACCCACAGCACCACGGGGCGCCTCTGCCCCTGGGTCACCACCACTGACTGGGTCACGGAGAGCCCTGGATCGTTCACAGGACCCACACAGAGGCCCAACGTGGGGTCTGCCGTGGCAGATCTAGATGTCATTTCTCCTCATGGTGTTGCTAAAACAGAGGTTTGGAAAAGATCTTTCCGAAACATTTAATCACGCAAGTGGTCTCCCACTGGTTTCTCATGTTCAGCAACTTGCAACAGACACACACAAATGATGTTACAATGGCAATGTGCACGCCATTCCCAGTGTTACCCTGTCTGGAACCATGCTGCTATTGCAGAACTAGGTAACACATTAAAATATTATTTTCTTAATTTTGACACAAGATATAACATGTGCAAAGAACCTCATGATTGACACATCCAACTAGTGTCTATACATTGCGCTAGAAAAACCATCCTCTGTCTGTGAAAATATAAATGTCCTTTGAAATACTAAATGCAACACCATCTACACGTCTGTAAGACATTGAAAGTTCTGTTAGCATTAAAATGTCATCATGAACCAAAATGTACTGTACCTATGATTAGAATTTAACAAACTCGAGGATTAAATTTTGTACAGAACTCTGTCTTAGATCAGCATATCCAATGGGCAGTTTGTCTGCTTTATTGGTAGTGACTAGTTTCTTCCATAATTTCCAATCAGAACAGCTAACTAATGATTTCCTTTCTGTTGATGCTTCTTGGAATTTTAATTACTCTGTTTAACTGCTACGAGCTTTAGTGTTGAATTTTATTTTTATGAGCCTTTTCAGCATAGTGTCAAGACAGTGCTTGTATGTATCTCAAGCAAATTTTCAACTAACTGGTATAGATTTTTATACATTTAGGATTAGAAAAACCCATCATTTTTTACCTGAAGTATGCCTATTAAAACACAATTTAATTCAAAAACTTTTTAAATTATTAGAGCATTTGTAAAAGCAATTATAATTTTCCCCAGAGAACAGATTATTATGTCTGATAATTTTACTTTTAATTCAGTTCAATTAAGATAAACAATTTGGTGAAATATTTCTCAAATATAATTTGAAACAAAGCTCTGGGAATAAAGAAATACATATGTTATTAACTGTCTCTTATGGATAAATGTTACTAACACAGAGTTACTCCTTTTAAGAATTTGCAAGCTGACAGGAAACTATAAAATCAAACCCAGCCAAGTTGACATCTCCTTATTTAGTTACAAATGAGTAGATGATAAGAAGTATGACTTATTGCCTTATGCAAGAATTTAGATGGAACTGGAGACCATGATCCTAAGTGAAGTATCTCAGGAATGGGATAACCAACACCACATGTTCTCAATAATAACAGGGAGCTAAATGCAGGGCACACATGAGCACAGAAAGATGTAAAGGACATTGGAATCCAAGAAGGGGGAAGGTGGAAGGGGTGAGGGGTAGAAACTTACCTGTTATGTACAGTGAACACTATTCTGGTGACAGCACACTACAAGCCCCAACTTAAGCATTTTGCAAGGTATTCATGTAACAAAAACATTTGTATGCCCATAGTATTTTGGAAAAAACAAAGAAACACACACCAGAATCCAACAGTTAGTGTGCTTTCCAGGGACACTTTCGGCTGTCAACTCTTTTTATTAGAAAGTGTTATGTATTGCCACTCTTGTCTGTCCAACAAAAATAAGTCCCAGTGAGCACTAGCACAACTATGTCGGCAATGATCTCTACATCTTTATTTTAGGAAAATCAATAGTAGGGTTTATTTCTTCTCATGAAAATGCAAACTCTGCTTGCCTGTAAGGCAGGTATACAATTCTCACTATCGTTAAATCTTTGTAATTTGCGTAGCAGGACAAAATGGAACATTCTTAGATAGGAGAACATGGAAGCTAAAGGAGACACTCATATTTGAAACACTGAAATTGTGGTCCCCGTAACACAAGAGGTGGCTTAGCATGACATCATCCCCTCACCCACACGTGGTCTGTATGCATGTGAGAACTGGCCTGTCGAATCTCAGGGCAGCAAGTCCACGTTTTATTTGTATAGGGAGGCTGTATATAGATGCCTAATGAATGTTAGTAAGAACACAACTTACTCTGCAATTTATGAGAGGGTAATAAATAGTATTATGCAGTGATCTCTTCTAGCAGTAATCTGTAGTTCACTTTCCATCATGTTTCTTGTACCAATGTGACAACATATTATATTTTTCCATTTTAAAATAAATCTATAAAAGTTCATGTCCCAATTCCATGTACCATGGTTAGTTTTCCATCATTCAGATTTTGTTTTTCACCCAGTTCCTTCTATCTTCCCTATAAACACAGTCTATGCTCTGAGAAATAGATTTATAGAGATATATATTAGAGAGAGTGATTCTAATAGATACAGTTCATGTTTTAAACAATTAAATTCCACAACAAGAATTTATTAGATTTTTTCAATTCTTTATATTTTTCATATCATGTTTTTCGTACTACAGATGCATTATCCTCCTTTTTATTCCTCATTAGTTTCACTGACTTAAGGTCAGATGTAGAAAGGCGATGGGAAAAAAAAAATCCCTGGGTTGTATATCCCTTAAAATTCTGCGGTGCTGTGTGAATTTAGCTCTGCTTTCAAGTGCTTTTAGTGACCTTGGGCATAGCCCATGTGTGCTGGAAATAATGGCCTAAGACACTAATTTACAGCATCCATGGTGTTTCTATTTTTTATCCTGAGTATTGAGAAATGTATAACGACATTTCAACATAGAAATTCTTGATCCTGACTGATCAATAAAGGGTCACAGTGTCTAACAACTGGCTCTACACAGTAAGCACACTGTATATAGCACACTCCATTTTTGAGCAGTTCTAATTTATTTCATTTTCTCCTCTATTTTAAGGGAAATGAGTTGAATAATTTTTATCATTATAAAGCAATCATAATGCATTTCTCCCAGTAGCCATATTTATTAAGTCATCTCTCAGAAATGTGTTGAATATAATGTGATGATTTTAATGTCATTCCTTGCATTTCGCTTGCTGGGCCACAAATATTAATCCTCATGTGTCTGTTATCTAGACATGGTTTAGATATTTAGTGACTCTGATGTATGTATGAATTTTAATGTGATTTTGGTGCAGATAAAGGCAGCAAAAATAACTAAAAGTATTTGTCATCATTATATTGACTTTCTTAAAGATGAAAATACAATGTGGAGAGAGGCTTTGAAATCCACCGATTTTATCTGCTCTATGAATGATGCAATAGATATGCTATTATTGTTTATAGTTTTGAGTAAGACAGAAATTGCCTTGAAAGATGAAGTCCCATCTTGAGATTCCAAGAAATCATTCATAGAGAGGAGAAATTTAAATGAAATACTTTAATGTTTTGATTTAATGAATCTGTATATGCCCTTAGCAATGAAAATGTTCAGGGAAATAGTCATAGGGCCTTTGATTTCTGAAAATTAGATACTTAAATGCATCTTATGTCAAATTAAAACAATATGAATCTCAATATTGTCTTTATATTAAATCATCAATCATTTCTTACATTTTATTTTTTGTTCCTTATTTGACTCTTAATACATTTTGTAAAATGAGCACTTATTTTCTTAGAGCATCTTCCTGGTTCATAATCCAGTTTAGAGATGCAGTAAGGGTAAAAATTCACTTTTTTGGACAGTGAAATCAATATGAAGTCAAAAATTTCAAGATGATTGCAGGTAACTTTTTCATTTGCATTATTAATGAAGAAGAATGAATTTAGAAGCTACCAAGGCCTAGACAACATGCTACTTGGTAGGCTGTAGGAACTGCCATTTCAGAATGTTGCCTAGTGTAATGGTGCGTGTGATTACCCAATGAACTTTATGATCTTTCTACTTATTTTTATAAGCAGACCATTTATGTGAATACATAAACAAGTTAATAATTCTTTCCTTATCAAATATTGTAATTAATGCTTTCCTTTTTAAACTCTATTATCATATTTTAGAAGTAGTTTCATTTCTACTGAATGTCTCGTTGATTTTTGCTCTTAATTTTGTGCTGTTTACTGGGTGACCTTCTCACCTACAGTCATGTCCTCATGTGCCAAGATGTAGCTGCTGTATTTATTGCTGGCCTTTTGTATCAGTGGCAAAGAATGAGAAACAGTCCCTGTATGCTGAAGTGGGAGGATAGATGTGTGCCTTCGCCTGTCCCTTTTCCAACTCCTTTTCCTGGTGGTGCCCAGGTGTGCCTACACCCTCGTGATTCCCTTCGCTTTGCATCCATGATGTTCGCACCTTTGGTCCTAATCCAAATCCAGGTGCTGTGATGACATTATTCCCTTTACATTCTTTCAAAATGTTGTTCAGCCTGCTTCTGAATATTGATTTGCTTCACCCCTGTATCCCCACTCCATACTATTTGACCCCAAAGTCAAATACGTTTTCCCTTCACAGAGGCATATGAATTATTTCCTCTCCTCTTCTCTGGCATAAGCAGATGGCAGTTTTATCCAGTCATTAAAGCATATTTGTGACTCTAACAAAGAGGTCTGCCAGGGTTGGGGGAGACACTGGGGTCACCTTCTTTGGGAAAATTGCTCTCAGTGTTTATCCCCATTTACATACTTCACATTTATTTACTACATTTGAAAGACGCATTCTTAAGGTCCCAGGAGTTTGGAAATAAATTTACCTCTGCCAGTAGAGACCCTTCTGTGTTTCTTTTTGAGATCCTTGCTCCAGGAGAGGCTGGGTGTGATCACCGGTGCTCTCACACCTCCATTTGCAAAAGAAAGACAACGTAGGGAGATGGGGAAAAGTGCAAGGGACTTGGAGAAGGAGAAAATGGCTAAATGCATCATTAAGGAAACAACATAGAGTATTAATTACAAGCTTGAAAGTGACTAATTGTCTAAGTGAAGGAGTGGAGAGAGACAAACGGAGAGAAATGGAGAGGGGAAGGCGGGTTTGTGTGGATCCTCCTGGGTTACACTAAAGACTAGATTAAGATAGAGTAGGATGGTTGAAATCATTTACGGAAATCAAGGAAAAGATTTTAGGAAGTATGAAAAGTTACCAGTGCAACGTCTTTCAGAAAGGCAAGAATAACCAGGCCTATGAGAACCCCACTGAGCCTGGAGTAGAAAAAAAATCAGCCATCAGTTTAACCATTTTCAGAGGCTTCAGCAGCGGTCAGTGAGGAAGTAAGTGTAGAGGACACAGACCGTTCGTTCAGCTGCCTTCGTAGGGAATGACGGAGGGAAGCAGGATTGTGATTAGGTGGATTCAAGATTAATGCAGTGTTTGATTTGTTTTCTTTCCTTTTTTGACATAAAGAAAGGTGCGAGCATTTCTGACAAAAAAAGAAGAATCAGTATATATTATGTCATTTAAGAAATGTCATTTAGATAATATAATGAGCTAAACAGAATATACTAAGAAGAAGAAAGAAACAGAATAAAAACAAATGTCAACAGAGTTGTCAAGATGAAGATGGTATTAGAAAAAGAACAAAGGGGATATTATTACATGTGTAATGCTATAGGTATTATAGTAGCACTGCTGGAATGACTATGTAAATTTTGGTTTTCAGTGTTCATTTCGCCATCTCAATTTTTAACCCAGAAACTCAGCAAATACCACATAAAATCATCAAGTTTATAATTATTCAGTAGAACTTCATGTTAGATATGAAAAATCTGAGACTCAGATGTTTAATTGAACTCTTCAAACCACCTGGCAAGGCAACTCTGAATTAAAGCCCAGGCACAGTGGAAGGGTTGACTTGTAAAGCTCGTCTGCTGTCTGCCGTCTGCCAGTGGTAGCATCCTGAGAGCGAGAACCCACGACACACGCCCAGGCTCACCAACAAGACAGCTCTCCGAGAGTTACCGGGTCTGTCCGAGGGGAGAGACCGCCCGACAGAGGGCTGCATGGTCACATTGTGGGTTTAGTTGCCTGTGTGTTCCGGAATGTGGGCCGATGGCCGCATTTTCTCTAAGAGCTTCTCCCTCCTTCTCGGGCCTTCTCTTCTCTTCTGTCTTCAGGCTGTGTCCCTCCTCCATTCCTAAAACATCTGTTGATTCAGGCTTTAATCCAACCTGTGATGTAGTTAAGGTTTTCACTTACATTTGAAATTGACCTGTTACTTTCTTTCCTTGTACTGAATAATATGATTTTTTTGAGACAGAGTCTCACTTTGTTGCCCAGGCTAGAGTGAGTGCCGTGGCGTCAGCCTAGCTCACAGCGACCTCAAACTCCTGGGCTGAAGCGATCCTCCTGCCTCAGCTTCCTGAGTAGCTGGGACTACAGGCACGTGCCACCATGTCTGGCTAATTTTTTCTATATATATTAGTTGGCCAATTAATTTATTTCTATTTATAGTAGAGACGGGGTCTCACTCTTGCTCAGGGTGGTTTCGAACTCTTGACCTCGAGCAATCCTCCCGCCTCGGCCTCCCACAGTGCTAGGATTACAGATGTGAGCCACTGCGCCTGGCCTGAATAATATACTTTTGAAGTCTGCCTAACAACAGTCTCACAAAACGTAGTTTCTGACTGTGGTACGCAGCCTGTAGCGTCCCTGCCTCCTGGAATCCTGTCCGTGTGCTGCGTGTGGCCCGTCTGTGGACCATGCCCAGCTAAAGCTTGCGCAGCCGCCATGAACGCCCAGGCTGGGCTACAGAAAGGCTCTGGACTCTGTCTTGGCTGTCTTCTCTCTCTCTGTCTCTCACTGTTTCTTTTGTCTCTGTCTGTCTCTTTCTTTCTCTGTGTTTCTCTCATCAGCTTTGATGAAAGTTTATCTATGGTATTAGCCTTAAAAAATCTACCAGTTTTTAGTTTGATAATTATTGCTTTGGTTCTTTAGCTCATGAATTTTTGTGTATTTTCCTTCTTCTTTTTTAATTAGGTTTATTCTTTTTATTTTACCTTTCTGAGTTGACTACATATCTTATTTGTTTTGGGATTATAAATGAGTTAAATCACATGTATGTATTTTCCCAAATATTGCTAAATATGTGTCTGTACACAGAGAAACACGTATACACATTTACCAATTCCAGTTATTTTCACATACCTAAAATTTTATTCGTGAATAGTTATTTAACTGATTATGCAATTCTAGATGTGAGTTACTTTGAGATATTTTTCCATTGCTTTGTGACATTGGCAAATTGTCATAATTACTGCTGTTTGTCCAATACCTATTTGTAGATAAACTACTTTTTTCCATTTGCAGCTACAACTTTGTTACATAGGAAGAATTTTGCATATATATTAGTCTATGTTTATATATACAAACATATATATAATGTAAATATATTTACACACATAAAAGTTGCATTTACTTCTATGAAGTATAAAAATAAAATAAATGTTCATAAATCCACCAACAAAATAAGTAATGGAGACTGACCAATGCCATTAAAGGTCTCTAAGAATCTATCTTGATCACATCTTCCTTATTCTTACTAGAAAGTCACTATCCTGAATGTGTTTATCACTCCCTTGCTCCTATGTACAGTTTAACAGATACGTATGAATTGCTAAAATGTGCATATACATGTATACATCCCAAAAGCGGATGTATTATTCTTCAAGTGAGTTGCTTTTTAAAATTCACTTTTATATTTTCAGGACGCATTCATGCAGTGCATGCAATTATAAGAAATTAATTTTCATTGTTGTGATTATTTCATGTTATGTACATATCAGTTATTACCCATTCTTCTGAGAGAGGACATTTGGAGTATCTCTTGTATCTTGTTATTATCAACAACACAGTTACACACATTTTTTAATGTCTCTCCATATTCTCCTTTGTAAGAGCTTCTTTGTTTTATGTACCTTGGAGAGAAATCTCTGGGACATGAAAATTTAACCGCTTTATGATTGTTCAATTTCTTCAAGTTATTTGTCTTCAAAAAAGTATAGCCTTTCCTTGTCTTTTGTCCTTCTATATATATTTGAGAATGGTTTTATCAGTGTCCACAAAATTCCTACTGAGATTATAATTGGGATTTCATTACATCCTAATTATAGACTTTCATGTAGATCTATTTAGGAAAAAAAAATAACGTACTTTATTGAGTTCTCCATCAAGACAGTACATATTTTTCTTCATTTATTTTGGTTGCCCCATAGTATATTTTAAAAGGCATGGTCCAAGTTGTTTATTCCACTGATCCACTGAGGGAACCAAAGCTCATTTCAAACAACTAAAAAATCCTATGATTAAGTTCAGTAAACTATAAATCAAGGACTGAGTCCTTCCCTCTAGAAGTTAATCTTTGAAAGAGAAGAATGTGCATATTCAAAGACTTAGGATTCAGACTGTCTGGCTCCACCATCACCTGCCCATACACCAGAGGGAGCATCCGTCTGGTCATTCTTGCCACTCTTACCTCGAAGGAGAATTTCATCCTAGCTACTGTCTGTCTCCAGTTCATTATGGGAAGGTGCCTGTCAGTTTCCATGTCTCAGTTGAGCTCCGTGATGACTGGGGAGATAGGACGCTTTCACAGTAAGTGGAGATAGTCCCGTGTCAAAGGTATGACCATTTTGTGATTCTAAGTGAACGTACTCAGGTGCTCTCTAGATTTATGATGTATTATCAGTTCAGATTTCACTGAAAATGCATTTCAATTGGAACCTTTCCAACTACTTCTTAAATATTCTCCCAATTTTATAAATTGAACATATACTATCAGATGACAGATTTCCTTTATAGTGTTCCAAGTAAGTTCAGGTGTTTTTTTTTTTTTTTTGGTCTTGTATTTAGGTCTTTACCCAGCTATTCCAAAATATTTCAAGTGCTCACGAGAATGTCTGTGTCTGTGAGCTTCTTCAAGCTCAGAGGGAGACCTAGTAATTGCAAAGGCCAAGAAAGAAATATCAAATGTTCTCTCTACTTTGAATCACTTTAGTGTTAAAGGTAGAGGAATTACCTGTCAAGTAACTTTAAATTAAATTGATTGGGGAAAAAACCAGCAATGACTTTCATTTTCTCCTCTGATCAATATGTCCATTTTGTCCTCCTAAAATTTTTCTTGTATTTTCTCCTTGTCTGGCTTATTAATTAGGATTAATGAAATTATATTTTTACCTTCTTTGCCAATTCATCCTTTTAATGCAATATTTTAATATACAGTCTATATTAAACATAATTATGTATTAGTTGAATCATTTACAAATAATTTTGGACACTCTTGTATGGTATTCAAACAATTAAGTTTTATTGGAAATTGGTAATAGTATAAACAAGAATTGCAAATTATGTCAATATTAATATTATTGCTCTAAAGAGACTTCCTTTTGAATAGAAATGCTCTTTCCTAATAAAGAAAGGTAGTGTAAGTACTGTAAATATATTTTCAATACTTACAAATACATCTTATTCGTAACTCTAGTTATGTGATACTTTTTGGTGGAAATCCACTGGAAAAGAAATGAAAATAGAGTAGCAGGGAACAGACTATAAATTTGAAAATCAGTTTTAAAGCCTGATATAGCATCAAAACAGTTCTGACAGGCAAAATACTTTTGCCCATGTACTGAGGATCTTGTTCAGCTGTTGGACCCTCAGTGCACGTGTGCAGACACAGGTCTCCTGTCATTGGAGGCAAGACACAGGACAGCAGGAGGGCATTCCGCCTGCTGCTCCTACCTGTCAGTGCTTGGCTTTGGGGCTGCCAAGCTACTCCAAACGTTTGTGAGGGCCCAGATACTATATATTCTTTTCAAGCTGTGATCGGGATAGTCTGTTTGTTGGGGTTTTGTTTTTCCCCCAACAGCAACTGCTGCTCTGTGAATGTGAGGTAAAAGAGGTAACTACTTCAGCGTTCTTGTAAGCCGGGCAGATTTGCCCCTCACTGCAGGACCAGCACAGCTCCCACCCTGGTCACGGCACCAAAGGGGGCCCCCGCCCAGCCTCTGCTCCCGGTTTATAGTGAAAACTCAATAAAGAAGTGTAATGTTTTGAGCAAATTTCTTTAGTCAAGCGTCAATTACATAAAACAAAGTATATCTACAACGGTACAAGTGGAAAAGAGATCTATGCAGAATGGGGAGAGGTGAGCTTCAAATCGAAACCTAGTGAATGAGAAAGAAGGGATTTAAGATCCTTAAACTAACTGCCTCTGCAAAGTCAGCAGCGGGTGTTAGAGACAGGATTGAGATAAAAGAGAAAAAAGAGAAAGGTCTATATCTCCTTTATGGCTTTTGCAGTTTGGATTGAGTAAATACGCCAAGTGGTGATAGGAGACGCAAAATCTACACTGGGTGCCTCTGCTGACCACAGTGATGTGGACTCCTTCCGCCGAATAATGTAATAGCAGCAGCTCTCCAGACAGGACTCCTGACAAAAATAGAAACAGTGCATTCATTATGAATAACACACACTGCCTGAAAGAAGAGGAAACCTTTCATGAGAGACTGTTAATTCCCCGGATCCTCGTTACCGTTGCCAACATAAAGAAGAGAGGAAAACTGAACGAGGACTTCCTTCCATTTGAATGAAGAATGAGGATAAAAAACACAGTTTGGCTTAAACGATCTTCTTTGCTTTTTAAAGGATGTTTATAATTCATCAAGCCTAAGAGTACATTGTGAGCAGCACTGCACTTTTATCTTTAATTTATGACACCGTGTTTACTTTCATTTGCGAATGTCCCTGCATGTTAGTGCAGATTAGTCAGAGCTGTTGGAGACCTGGCAGGCGTTTGACAGAGGATCATGGAAATATGGAGCTGTTAATGGTCTTAGTTTTCTTATAGCCCACTCCATTTATTTGATAGATGGAAATAGAGTCCAATAGGAATTATTTGATTTTCACAGATTCACCCTAAAGGGTAAATGAGCCAAAATGTATAGGGCTACTGATTCCAAAACACTGTGTTTCCCATACTGTTCCCATATGCATGTCTCATAACTAACATTGGATTCTAATGTTCTAGGGACACTGTTCTCAAATTAACTCCTTTTTACTTGGATTTCCAAACATAAAAACTTTAAATGTATTTTTAGTCCCTGCCCTCTCAAGATTCTCAAGTCTAGGAGCAGTGCCTGAGAAGTGTGGTTTCCTGGGCACCTGGCTGAAGTGCCAGGCACAGGACTGGGACACTCCACTCCCGAGCTCTGTTCCCATCCGGGGAAATCAGTGGCGTCCTCTACGATTTTGAACTTTCCTGTCTGATTTTTGGAAGTCATGCACCCTTTTGGAATAAGAGAAGCAAGCTATTTGAGTTGAAAATCTTGTGGTTGACCAGATGAACATGGTACGGGGCAAGATTGGTGTGAGGTAAATATGGATATACCTTACCTCTCTACACAATTAGCAAATTGCAAACCACTGATGTTTGGATAAGTGGGGAGGATTGCTAGGAGAAGAAAGCAGAAATATGAATATTGACATTTGAAATAGATTTAGGCTGATTTTTACTCTCCATTCTGGTGACTTTAATTTCTCTCATTAGTGAAAAATAAAGATTTATTTGATCAGCCCTGTCCTGAGTAAGTACTTATGGTTTGCCTAAGATCTTCCCTAGATAGACCTTTAAGTACTCAAAGAATTTTTTAAGGTTACTTATGTTGCCCATGCCCCCCTCCCCCCTCAAGTCAGAGCTTCAAGTGTGACCATCCCCCAGACGCTGCACATCTCACTCATCATGTTTGTATACACCATCCACTCCTCCCCCTCCCAACTACCCGACACCCGATAAATGTTATTCCTATATGTCCACTTAGGTGTTGATCCATTAATACCAATTTGCTGGTGAGTACATGTGGTGCTTGTTTTTCCATTCTTGAGATACTTCACTTAGTAGAATGGGTTCCAGCTCTATCCAGGAATATACAAGAGGTGCTATGTCACCGTTGTTTCTTAAAGCTGAGTAGTACTTCGTGGTATACATATACCATATTTTATTAATCCACTCATGTATTGATGGGCACTTGGGTTCTTTCCACAACTTTGCAATTGTGAATTGTGCTGCTATAAACATTTGAGTACAGGTGTCTTTTTTGGAGAGTGTCATTTGATCTTTTGGGTAGATGCCCAGTAATGGGATTGCTGGATCAAATGGTAGATCTACTTGTATCACTTTGAGGTATCTCCATACTGCTTTCCACAGAGGTTGAACTAGTTTGCATTCCCAGCAGCAGTGTAGGAGTGTTCCTATCTCTCTGCATCCACGCCAACATCTATTGTTTGGGGACTTTTTGATAAACACCATTCTCACTGGAGATAAGTGATATCTCATTGCAGTTTTGATTTGAATTTCGCTGATGAGTAGAGATGTTGAGCATTTTTTCATATGTTTATTGGCCATTATTCTGTCTTCTTTTGAAAAATTTCTGTTCATGTCCTTTGCCCACTTTTTGATAGTGTTGTTTGATTTTTTCTTGCTGATTTTCCTGAGTTCTACATAGATTCTAGTTATCAGCCCTTTATCAGATGTGTAGCTTGCGAAATTTTTCTCCCATTCTGTGGTTTGTCTGTTTGCTCTCTTGACAGTTTCTTTGGCTGTGCAGAAGCTTTTTAATTTGATCAGGTCCCATTTATTTATTTTTGTTGCTGCTGTGATTGCCTTTGGGGTCTTCTTCATAAACTTTTTGCCCAGGCCAATGTCTAGAAGAGTATTTCCAACGTTTTCCTCTAGAATTCTAATAGTTTCACACCTAAGGTTCAAGTCTGTTACCTAGCGTGAGTTGATTTTTGTGAGAGGAGAAAGGTGTGGCTCCTGTTTCAGTCTTCTACATGTGGCTCTCCAGTTTTCCCAGCACCATTTATTAAGGATTCTTTTCCCCAGTGTATGTTTTTGTCTGCTTTGTCAAAGATTAGATGGCTATATGAGGATGGTTTTATATCTTGGTTCTCTGTTCTGTTTTACTGATCAATGTCCCTGTTCTTGTGCCAGTCTCAAGCTGTTTTAATGACTATAGCTTTGTAGTATAGTTTGAAGTCTGGTAAACTGATACCTCCTATTTTGTTTTTATTGCCTAGGATTGCTTTTGCTATTCGGGGTCTTCTCTAGTTCCATACAAAGTGTAAAATTATTTTTTCTATATCTGTGAAAAATGATGATGATATTTTAATAGAAATAGCATTGACTCTTAGGTCACTTTGGGTAGTGTAGACATTTTAACAATGTTGATTCTGCCAACCCATGAGCATGGTATGTTCTTCCACCTGTTTACATCCTCTGCTATTTCCTTCTTCAGTGTTTCATAGTTCTCCCTATAGAGGTCTTTTACCTCCTTAGTTAAATATATTCCTAGGTATTTTATTTTATTTGTTGCTATTTTTGAAGGGAACTGAGTCTTTGATATGGTTCTCACTTGTACTGTTGTTGGCATATATGAATGCCTCTGATTTCTGTGTATTGATTTTGTATCCTAAGACTTTACTAAATTCATTTATCAATTCAAGGAGTCTCTTGGTTGAATCCTTGGGATTTTCTAGGTATAATGTCATGTCATCAGCAAAGAGTGAGAGTTTGATCTCTTCTGCTCCCATTTAGATGCCCTTGATTCCACTCTCTTGTCTGATTGCTGTAGCTAGGAGTTCCAGCACTATGTTGAATAGAAGTGTAGATAGTGGGCAACCTTGCCTTTTTCCAGTTCTAAGTGGGAATGCTTTCAGTTTTTCCCCATTCAGTATGATATTGTCTGTGGGTTTGTCATATATGGCTTGTATCATTTTTAGGTAAGCCCCATCTATGCCTATTTTGTTGAGCGTTCTTATCATAAAAGGGTGTTGAATTTTGTCAAATGCTTTTTCTGCATCTACTGAGAGGATCATGTCTTTGTTTTTGCTTCTGTTTATATGGTGAATTAAATTTATAGATTTATGTATATTGAACCATCCCTGCATCCCTGTGATGAAGCCCACTTGGTTGTGATGGATTATTTTCTTGACAAGCACCTGGATTCGATTGGCTAGGATTTTGTTGAGAATTTTTGCATCTGTATTTGTAAGTGATATTGGTCTGTAGTTTTCTTTTTTTGTTGCATCCTTTCCTGGTTTTGGTATCAGGGTTATGTTCACTTCATACAATGTGTTGGGGAGGATTCCATCCTTCTCAATGTTGTGGAATAATTTCTGCAGGATAGGCACCAGTTTTTCTTTGTAGGTGTGGGAAAATTCAGGTTGAAACCATCTGGTCCAGGACTTTTCTTTTTAGGAAGGTTTTTTATTGCTGTTTCAATTTCAGTACTTGATATTGGTCTGTTAAGGAATTTTATTTCTTCCTGGTTGAGCCTAGGGAGGCTGTGTGTTTCTAAGAAATTGTCCATTTCCTCCACGTTTTCCAGTTTGTGTGCATAGAGGTTTTTGTAGTATTCATAAATTGTATCTTGTATCTCCAAGTCATCCGTTGTAATTTCTCCTTTATTGTTCCTGAAGGAGCTTATTAGAGATTTTTCTTTTCTGCTTTTTGTTAGTCTAGCCAAAGGTGTGTCAATTTTATTTTTTCAAAGAACCAACTTTTTGTTTTATTAATCTTCCGTATAGTTTCCCTGTTGTCAATTTCATTTAGTTCCAGTTTGATCTTAATGATTTCACTTCTTCTGCTGGGTTTGGGGTTTGTCTATTATTCTTTTTCCAGCTCTTAGAGTCAATTCATTAAATTGTCTATTTGTGATCTTTTCATCTTTTGAATGTAGGCATTTATGGAAATAAACTTTCCTCTCAGGACTGCTTTAGCTGTGTCCCACAGGTTTTGATAACTTGTTTCTCCTTTGTCATTTAGTTCAAAGAATCTTTTGATTTCCTCATTTATGAAGTGATCATTCAGCAGAAGGTCGTTTAGTTTCCACGACTTTGTGTAGAAATGAGAGTTTCTGTTAGGGTTGATTTCTACATTTATTCCATTGTGATCTGAAAAGATACATGGTATAATTTCTATTTTTTTTAATTGTTTGAGACTACTCAAAGAATTTTAATGGTAGAGCTAAAGTAGCATGTCTGTAATCAGGATTCCATTATTTAAATTTGTTTTTTAACAGAAAAAAGTCTAAGTATGTTATAGTTTACAAAGTATCTATGTCTATTCACGTCATTTAGTGCATATAGGCGAAGCCATGGTTTGTATTCTAAAGAAGTTACATGAGATGTGTTTGCTTTACTTCTGTTACATAGCAAAGTAATTAAGACTAGGATACATTTATAACTGGATCTGGCATTAGACAGACAGGTAATTTTAGAGCAAAGTATATCTATTTTTAATAGAATATTCCTAAACTTATAAAACTTACTATTTTGGGATGGTAGTATAGGCTAAGTGTATATATGTATATATACATATATATATGTATGTGTATATATATATACACACACACACACACAAATGCACACACACATATATACTGTATTTATAAACTAAATAACAATGACAAACTTTTTAAAGTCATTGATACTAGAGTTTTAGCTCTTACTTGTCTAAGTCATAATGGATAACAATTTCCCATAAAATGTTCCTTACTATCATCACTATGTGAAAAAGGAAACTTACTTATAAAGCATACTTTTTCTTAACTTTAGCATGTATTGGATCAGAATGGTTTGAAAGAACACGGGAATGATGATATTAGCACTTCAATTCTATGTGGAATAAAAAGATAATTAAGTATGTGAAAATGTAAAAGATAAAAAACTATTTTTTCTTGGAAATTTTGGCATGCTATCTTGTTTAGGTGGATCAGGCATCACATCATTTCTTCCTTGAGACTTCTGTGCTAACCTAAGTCCTGAAATACAAGAAACGAGAATTCTCCATTGATTTGATATTTTTGTGGATAACTGTTCCACATCATTTAACTTCTTTTCTTAATTGTTTGCTCCAGACCTATTTGATCTGCCTTCATTCCATGACTTAAGATTTCATTTAAAAAATGGTTTTAAAATGTCAGTGGCTGTTTTATCATGCCTGTGACTTCCTTTCATTTATAAAATAAAGAGGTACATATTAGGAATTTTTAGCTTACTTTAGATTTTTTTCTGGCTTCATATAGCTGTGTTCATCAGATCGTCTTATGACCATGTAAA
This sequence comes from Mirza zaza, assembly GCA_008750895.1. Classification (NCBI taxonomy): domain Eukaryota; kingdom Metazoa; phylum Chordata; class Mammalia; order Primates; family Cheirogaleidae; genus Mirza; species Mirza zaza. Next base: position 39,356 of record VSMD01057136.1, on the reverse strand, counting down.
CACTGGGCAGAGTATTCATTAGTCTGTTATAGGAACAAGTAGCACACACTGAAAGCTAAGCTGGGAAACGTGATTCGCTTTTATAAAGAATGAAAGTAGAAAACTCAGCCAAATTAGGATGCATGAAATGTAGAAAATTACTGTTTGAACATTTATTGGAGGAATAATATAACTGTTCTCGGGAATACCTGTGTTGGATGATTTATAGTTTTCTACTTTCTTTTGATCTTTGTAATTATATTTTCAATTTAAGAATAATTTCCTTATACCTACACAGAACAATTTTATTAGAAACGTACAATTGCATTGTTAAATTAACAATTTACACACACCAGCTCCCTGTTTTAAATGTGTAGCCTTGATGACTGTAAATGTTTTGTTCGTAATTATTGCCCTCATAATTCATATAGCCTGAAAGTGTACTGAGTCTGTGGAAATCATGGCACTAATATTACCTTTTCTGCAGCATCACCAAATTAAATCTCCGATAGGCCATATTATTATATGACAAGAAACTCTACTTGGAAACTAAAAATTTTGCAACATTTTATAACTTGCTTGATTTATGGCATTTCAGGCACAGGAATTAGGCTTCAAATGTTTAATTCTCTAACTCAGGCAATTTTCTTCATTTGAATTAGTGAACATGGAAATATAAACATCGCTACCATCAAGCAATTTCCAATTATTAAACTTCTTTGCATGAAGACTGACTGCTAGAGAGAACAACACATTGCCTTAACTCTCTTGTAAGAGACTTTCCATGTCACTGAATTCACTAAAGTTGGGATTTGGGAGCTGAAAAGTTCTCACTAGCAGATGCTTACCCTGCAGGAGCATTCTGGAGATACTATGGGAAAGTGAGACCATCTCACCACAGAGGAAGCCCACGCAGCTACGCAGTGTTTGCCTTGATGTCTACTTCACCAGTATTCGCTGTCTGGGGGCCAGAAGCAGGTGGGGAAGTGGCCCCAGAATCCCCCTGCTGCTGGGCAGCTGCTGTGGCAGAGAATCCGCATGTCCCTGCAGAGCTAGGTGCCACCACCCTGCTCTGGGCTCTGCCATCGGCCCCGTGAACTCCTCAAAAACGTGAGAAGCTGCTTGTTTGTGCACATTCCTCCCTTAGGAGAGTTCAGTCCCCCTCAAGGGACAGTGCTGGGCTGGCCCCTGACAGTGGTAGCGAGTGGCCCCCAGGGCAGTGTGAGAGGAAGAGCAACCAACGGGCACAGCTGGACCCTGCCCCATCCCGCAGTCAAACCCGCGCTTGACCACGTGGCAACCAGGACTCACCGGGAACTCGTACAAACGAAGGAAGTGAGGACGGGAATAAATCCATTTAAAACAGAAAGTCAAATGGTCAGTTTTAAAAAGTTAAAGAAAAGGAATGTTGGAAACCAAATGGGCTAAAACGATCTTTCTGATTTCTAAATTTAAATTAAAATGCTAAAATTCTGGGACTTATAATGACTCAGACGAGGCATTCTTGTACTAGAAATAAACACTCAGAAAGAGACTGGTTCCAGCTCTAACCAGGAAAATATAAGATGTGCTATATCACCACATATACTCACCAGCAAACTGGTATTAACTGAGCAGCACCTAAGTGGACACATAGGTACTACATTAATAGGGTATTGGGCAGGGGGGAGGGGGGAGGGGGGCAGGTATATACATACATAATGAGTGAGAAGTGCACCGTCTGGGGGATGGTCATGCTGGAGACTCAGACTTGAGGGGGGAGGGGGGAAAGGGCATTTATTGAAACCTTAAGATCTGTACCCCCATCATATGCCGAAATAAAAAAAAAAAAAAAGAAAGAAAGAAAGAGACTGGTATCTTCCTCCAGCATCAGGCAAAGTCCTGGCAGAAAACAGAATCTGACAGAGATTACTCAAGAGATTTAAGGGATGGTAGCCTCTATGTAATTAATACATATGTGACAAAAATGGTAATGAATTCCTGGAATTTTTCCTAGAGTTTAAAGCAAAGGAGACTGCTAGGGAAACTTGGCAATAATGGCAGATGGCCCTACCTAATTTAAACCTTGCTTCTAGTATGAAGGGAAAACTGCATTGAGTGTTTCATGAAATCATGTTGAAATGGTTCCAGCATAAAAACAAACAAAAATGTAAAAACAGTATATGGTCAGAGAAATAAAAGAGCTACAATGCTTTGGAGACCCAGGATGTAAGTAAACAGAGAAGGTATAGAAGGCATTGATGTGGAGGAAGGGCCTTTGGTCTGTACCTTGAAACAAGAGTAGGAATTTAACTTAAAGAGGTAAATGTTAAGTACTGGTAAGGTGGTTTGGAAATACTGAAGACATCTGGGAATAGTTAGCAAACTGGAGTCTTTGATGTACTTACTTAGAACTGCTGATCCAGAAGACAATCGTCTAATTAATTAAATTAATTCTAGCCAGAACCTTTTCTGATATATCTTGATTGTTGAGTGAAGAAGAGAACTACCTACCTATTTATTAATATTCATAATAATAATAGTTTATGTGTGTGCATTACTTTCATAGAGACCACAAAGTATTTCAAGACCACAAGTGGCATAAATGAACCTCAACAGTGCCTGACATTAAATGTCAAATGTATTCACTTATCAGAAACTTTTGTGGTTTTTTTTTTATTCTTTAGAATAGTTTACAAAAACTTTCAGAAAATGTACTGATCTCGAAATGATTCTAGCAGAGCTTCAGCTGCATGAGTAAATAAATCTTTTCCTGACACCAGTGTTACATGATGAACAGATATTTTATTGCTTCGTTCTAATTGCACCCGTCCCCCCAATTGAGCAAGTGCAGTTTAACTACACAACAGAAGATGTTCCTCCTGTCTGCCGAGGAGCTCACTGAATACTCTACGTTCTGAAGATACCTCAGCCCAGCTGGCCATCTCGGAGAATGGAGCTTCTTTTAAACACAGGTGTGTCATTGCCAGGGAAGAGGATCGTGAAAGCCACAAGCATGAACGGTCCATCCGTGAAGTGCAGCTTCACACGCCTTTCTCTCTGTGAAAGACAGGGGAGTTTTCAAGTCTCCTGAACAACCAAGCGGCTCTGAACTACCAGAAGGCAGCAAATGCCGGGCGGAGCGCGAGGCCTCGCTCAGGAAATGCATCCTCCTTCCGCTCTGTGCTCAGATCACTTTTAGGGCCACATTTTGTTCTGGGACATTTAATTCTCATTGAATTCAAAGTCTGACGCCTGCTGTGAGGTAAATGTGACTACAATTTTTAGAAAGTTTTATTTCTTAATTTCTAAGACAGCTGAGAGAACTCAAGAGTGATCTGCTCTATAGACTAAAATGGCGACGTCAAGTCCAAGGACACATTTCCTGCGCTTCAGGCTTTGATTCATTTTAGCTTGCGTTTGCAAAATAGGAAATGGGTGATTATCTGGACAGATTCGAGCTTCCAAATTTTGTTGGATCTTTCCAGTAAAGAGAAGTCAATAGTTTTATTTTCCAAAAGAGATAATCACCTTAATTATGTGTCTGTCATGTGTAGGAAAGACAGCAGTCAACTGGTAAACTTCCCCATATAATTCCACAGACTCGGGAGTGCCACAGGCTGAGTCTGGGCGTGAGGAGGCGTGACGACAGGCAGAAGGGGGTATGTCCGCTCCGGCAGGCTTCAGGGAGCCGCGATAAATGAGTCCATTAACACGTAATGTTCCCACTTACTCTAGAATTATCTTCAGACTGAAATATGGACTAAAATTATCCCTATTAACCCTCCAAGAAGCAGCTTGTAAGATGATAATATCCACCATAACATTAATTACTAGAAATATCAATTACACAGATCTATATCTATTCAAATATGGGGGGCAGATTTGCTAAATGGCGATGGCATTTATCGTAAATGCTCAACACTCAGGCTCTCTCCTTCAAAACTAAGACTGAACTCTGTATCTGTTTTCCTCCTTTTTGTCGAGAGATTGGTATAGTAATAACACAACTAAGACCTTTACTTACCACAGATTTCCTACCAGATGAGCCACCTCTTGTACAGCAAATCAACTGAAGCTTGAATTGCTTGAGATCCTCTATTTTCATTGCCCATCAGAGCGAATCCATGAAGGGAAGCCACCTGGATATCCAGCGTCCCTGTTCCGGCGTGCGGCCGTGGGCCGGTTACCTGACTTCCCTCTCTTTAGTCAGCTCACATGTGACAGTGAGGCAATGGTGGCATCCACCTGCAAATGTGGCTGCAGGTGCCAAACGAAGGGACATGCGTAAAGAGCTTAGCACAAAGCCTGGCCTATACCAGATACACAATAAAGAGTTTCATTTCATTTTTATAAATCACGGAGGTTTCAATGAGCCTATGGTTAGCCTTTTTGCAGTTCTCCACAGACGGGTGGTCGTGTCTGTGTACAGACACGCAGTGTCCTGTGCTGGCTGCTGCCGTGTCTGCTGACCCTGGTCAAGACAATGACTTGTAGGCACAGGGAGCCCGAGGCAGGGAAGACCGGGGGGCCCTGGCGAGCCCCACGGCCGCTGTGCATGGAAGGCTGGAATTTCTTCTTCCAGCCGGGCGCCCAGACTCACAGGGCAGACTCGCTCCCCCTCCCTGGGCGCACCCCAGGTTTCTTCACAGTGAATACATGCTCCACAGGTGAGAGCTGCCTAGAATTGCCACCTGGGGACTCTCAGCGGAGCTATGATGAAGGCCCCAGCTGCCTGGCCTTGTTCCCAGGGCCTCACGCTTCGCACCCCCCCCCAGGAGAGCTGCCAGAGATGCTTTTGCTCCCCGCGCCCCCTGCAAAGCTGCGGACTGCTGCCCTCTTTGGGGGTTACTTTCAGAAAGGAATGAAATCTCTGGAGGATGCACTGGAGAAACTGCTCCAAGAGCACTTTGTTGACAGCTGTGTTAGGCTACACAGGGATGCAAAGTTACAGCGTCGATTTCCCCTCAGCCCTGCGCCGGTGGAAAACAGGGACGGGAGAGAAAGAGAAAGCCACCCCGTCACTCTGCACGCCCCAGACAGCTTCACTGCAAAGAACCCGCCTGCCACGTAACCCCACAGAGTCCACACGGCCCCTCGTGTTGCCGACGACAAGGCCGGGCGCGCCCTCCCGATTCTCCTCCTTCACCCCGTATGACGGGGACCGTTTGTGCCGACTGACTGGTCTGCACACAGTACCTGCTGACTCGACTTGACCAGCCTGTACTTCAGCCTCCTTCCTTCCCCGGGCCCCTGGACGCCCACTCGCCCTCTGCCACGCCAGCGCTCCAGGGGTGCGGAGCAGCCCTCCCCCAGCGACCGCCCTGCAGGGAGCTTTCCTGTCCCGATGTCAAATGCTCTGCCCTCTCTTCACCCCACCCGCTGGCTTCCGCCAGCCTCGGCCCCTCCTGCAGGGACAGAAAACTCCCACCTGCTGACCTCGGAGGACGCGGAGTTCTTACAGTCGAGGGCCTTCTCCTTGCACCAGTCCCTTCCTCTGTGGCAGGCGTCCCCTCCCCTACTGCAGTCACCCTTTGGCAGAGTGTCTCCGTCCCTAAGACATATTTGCCTTCATGCGACAGAGGGTACCTGAGGAAAAACAGAGATTAAGATCCTAGTGAGTTTTCCTGCATCTAAGATGTGGAGTAGCCTCTTCCAGTCTCAGTGTCCATGCAGCACGAGAACCGTAGAACACGTCTCTGTAAGTCACACCAGTACTCGGGGTTCTCAAAGAAGAGAGCAGAAGCCACGTTTTGCAATCCTAAGATACCCACCTCCAGCTAAGAAAGAGGATTATTAAGGCCTACGAAGCAGAGAGTAGAAGTCGATAGCCACTCTTTTTCTTTCTTGGTAAAAATCATTGGTGTTCTGGGGGTTTCACTCCCTGCTCTCTAACACTCACACACTCACACTCACACACACATACACACACACACACACACACACGGGCATACGCGCGCACACACACACACACACAACATCCACTCTGGGAAGTGTGAATTAATGGGAGTATTTGATAATGCTGGTGTGTGATACTTACAGTATGGACACACACTTGTCTGGGTCCCGCCCGAGTAGCACAGAGGTAGGAACTGTACTGCCAACTGCTCGTACAGGGGCTGCATTTGGGAAGTTGGTCATCCCAAAGTCTGTTACAGCAGCAGACGGGGCTGTGTCTCCCACTGACCAGACATGCGCCATGTGCAGGAAGGATGCCGGAGTTGGCCGGGCGCAGTGGCTCACGCCTGTAATCCTAACATTCTGGGAGGCTGAGGCGGACAGATAGCTCGAGGTCAGGAGTTTGGAACCAGCCTGAGCAAGAGCCAGACCCCGTCTCTACTATAAATAGGAAGAAATTAATTGGCCAACTAATATACATAGAAAAACTTAGCCGGGCATGATGGCGCATGCCTGTAGTCCCAGCTACTGGGGAGGCTGAGGCAGGAGGATTGTTTGAGCCCAGGAGTGTGAGGTTGCTGTGAGCTAGGCTGACACCACGGCACTCACTCCAGCCTGGGCAACAAAGCGAGACTCTGTCTCAAAAAAAAAAAAAAAGGATGCCTGGAGTTGCCTCAGGATCCAGATCTGGTCGAGAACTGTGGTCAAACAAAGCTCAACAAAGAGAAGCCCAGGGTAGCTCCTGAGGTGCAGAGGCAGAGGGAGAAAGTCAAGACTCAGACAATAAATAGCGCGTTGCCCCATTGAACCAGTTGCTCCGATGTGTCCCAGCAGCTGTGGGCTCCGGAGAGATTACAGAGTTGCTCTCAAGAGAGTCTTCAAACATCTGTGTGGTCAGAAAACACGTCAGCTGCTTGAAATAGCATCACGCAAGTAAGAACTGCACACAGCTCCAGTTTCTCTCTTCTTTTTAATGAGACAAGGTCTTGCTCTGTCACTCAGGCTGGAGTGCAGTGGCGTCATCATAGCTCACTGTAGCCTCGAGTCCCTGGGCTAAAGCAGTCCTCCTGCCTCAGCCTCCTGAGTAGCTGGGCCTGTGGACACTCGCCATCACATTCCGGCTAATTCTTCTACTTTTTTGTAGGGCTGGGGTCTTGCTCTTGCTCAGGCTGGTCTCAAATTCCTGGCCTCAAACAATCCTCTCTCCTTGGCCTCCCAAAGCATTAGGATTACAGGCATGAGCCGCCATACCCGGCCTGGCCCAATTTCCTCTTATACATTTTTATTTTCCATTCAACATAACTGAATGAAAAACTAGACAGGTAAAGGAAGTAAGGAAAAATTGTTAGACATTGCAATTATGTGAGGACTCTGGTGGGTTCATCCAAATAGTTTATTCCTACTTTTTAGTCATGTTTGACAAGGCAATTTTGAAACTCAGTGGAGATATAAGTTAATTTATTGTAAACTGGTAGTAATGCAAATAATTTTTGTCCGTAGAATTACAAGTTGTGTCTGGTAGAATGTAATTGATATTGATATTAGACATTCACCAGTTTTGCCAGTTTTGCATTGTTTTTTTTTTTTAATTTTTTTTAATTTCAGCATATTATGGGGTATAAATGTTTAGGCTACATTTATTTCAACAAGTCAATGAAAATGTAATGAATTATTTCTGTGATTACAGAGATATTTAGTATAGAAATCATTAAAATTTCAGTCACATTGGGTGATTTCTAATTTTACACATTGTAACTAGAATCCAACGTTATAGATTAGTTAAATTTGGGGATAATGTGTGTTTAATTTCATACAGATAGAGTATAACTTTACTCCACATACTTTTTGTTCATCTCTGTGAAGGTCACCTTCTGCTCAAAAAAAAAAAAAAAGGAGAAGAAAAGAAAAATGACAATCATTACTCCTGACTGCAACTACTGTTTGTATACATGCAAAATTATGGAGACACAAACCCTGTAAGGACACTCAAATGCATGTTATTGTCCAGTAAGTGCTGGGCTGAATGAAACTCCTCCTACATAGACATTCTTTAATAACCAGAGAATGCAAACCCCACGCTCTCATAAGAATTGACTCAGGCCATATTTGTAACATTTGATTGCAAATTCGTGGAGAGCAAAGAGAAAAAGATTGAGAAGTCAATTTGTGCGTTGGACTACCTTTCAATAAGACTTTTATTTTCCAAAACACATTAAGGCTTCATTTCTTACATTCCCGGATAATCTTTCTCTGCCTCTTAATGTTTCAGTGCCTAAAACTTGATTTCTACATTGCCCTACCTACCTATGAAGAGCACATGTTGAAAGTAGCCTTCCATATGCTTTTTCTGGAGAAGAATTTATTTTACTGTCACATTCAAGTATGATAACATCTGGTATAAAAACAAAAAAAGGCAGGGTACAGTGACCCACTGCTCTAATCCTAGCACTTTGGGAGGCTGAGATGGGAGAATCACTTGAGGCCAAGAGTTTGAGACCAGCCTAAGCAACATACTGAGACTCCGTATCCAAAAAAGAGAAAATAGTAGCCAAGTATGGTGGTGCGCACCTGTAGTCCCAGCTACTCAGCAGGCTGAGACACTTAAGCCCAGGAGTTTGAGGCTGCTGTGAGCTAGTCCAATGCCATGGCACTCCAGCCTGGGTGACAGAGAAGGAGCCTATTTCAAAATAAAAAAAAAAGAATAAGGAAAAAATATTTTGAAAAAATCTTTAAAATGTAAGTGAGAGAGTTACTAGTGAATCTTATTTAAAATTTTGAATTAATAATCTAGTAGACCATATTCGCAATGCAAACTGAGAGCACATTACGTACTCTGGAAGTCCAGCCTGGTGACAATACATTTCAGGAGGAACTCACATATTTTTGCTAGTAAAAAGAAAAACATAACCAAAATCCAAACTTAAAGTAATACAGTCAGACAAAAATAATCCGGTTTTTACATATAAAATGTTGGCACTCTATATACAGTGATATCCTATATAGCTATAAGGGATACAGCAAAAATTAGTGAGAGAGAATCTTTAAAAAATATTTTGCAACTGCAGACAAAAGATCAACAAAATAAGAAGACACAGCAAAGAGTAAACACGCAGACTGATTTAGCGTTTAGTGATAATCTGGTTCATTTATTTCATTAACAAATACTCATTAACTTCCTGGAAGGCACTGGGGAGGCAGCGGTGAGCAGAACAGGTTGACAGTCCAAGCCCCAGCTGGGTTGACACTGTCTGTGAGGGAGATGGGCAAGAGACAGAAGAAGAACAAGATGCGCATTATACACAGTGCTGGGTGAGATGGATAAACGCTGCAGCCGGGCCAAGGTCAGCAGCGTGTTCGAAACCGAGCCAGGGAGGGGCAGCTCTTCAGAGGAGGACACTGGTTTAGAGATCTGAACGTCACGAGCGCTGTGATGTCTCAGAAGCCCGTTCCAGACCGCAGAGCCATCAGGTCAGAGGTTCTAGCACAGAGCCTCCTGCGGGGCTTGCCGCAGCGTCAAGGTGCAGGGGGAAGGGCAGGGAGACGATGGGATTAGGGCAGCAATGAGGAACAGGGTTGTTTGAAGCCCTACCGGTCACTTTGAACAGCCCACTCTTACTGTGAGGCACACTGGACGGTTTTGCTGTTGCTCAACACATTAGTGGTTGTACTGTGCAGACGTTTTATTAAAAATGCTCTTACCGTGGAATATTTCCAGTGTATAAAAACTAGGATAAATGGCATAATTAACTGCCATGTGCTCTTGCCCAGCTATAACAATCAACTCAAGACCATTCTTGTCTCATTTATATCCACATTCCACTTCTATCGGTTATTTTGAAACAGATCCCAGATATGATATAATTCTACCCGTAAACACTCAACATGCATCTCTAAAATATAAGGACATGCTAACATCAGCACAAGATCATTCTTGTCACTTTAAGATATTTAAAAATAATTCCTTGATATCAAATAGCTAGTAAGTATTAAAACTTTTTTTAATATTGTTTTTCGGCTAAAGATTCAAACTATTTCATACTTTCACACATTGCATCTATTGACATATCTCCTAGGTTTACACACACACACACACACACACACACACCCGCTTCTACTTCCTCTTCTCTCTTGCAGTTTCAGTGTTGATTTTGAATCCTGGCATTGCTGTGTGATGGGTGATAGGAGAAAATAAGAGTTTCAGTCTCTGTTCTCATGGCTTCATGCATCCCCTCTGCCAAGCCCCAGTGTATGCAAAAGCCAGACCGGTAAAAACAGTCGGGTTCCTAAGCTTTCTATTTCTGGGTATGGAAGCAAAAGATTGAACAGTGTGAGTGCTTTGTAATTAACGGCACCTAGCAATGTGAGTGTCTTGAACAGTCAATTTCCTGGAAACTCTTTAGACCTAGTGATAAGCTTAAAGAAATATTTAATTGAAGCCACAAAGTTCTGTACCATACTACGGCAGAATTTTGACAGTGTTTTATTGCAGTAGAAATGAACAACAAAAATGTAATAGAAAAGCATGTTAGTACTTTACCGTGTCTGTATCATCTCAGTGGTTTGGTGCAGAAAACGACAGCCCAGTCCGGAGACCCACGTTCCCTAGGCCCAGGTGACCCAGAGTTTAGGAGGAAGCAGAATCAAGCGTGTTAGCTGTTTATTTCCAAAGCCGTTGTAAAGCGGTTGTAATGTTTAAAACTTTGATGTTTAAAAAAAATTAACTCTCAAATATCAGAAAATTATATTTCTCAATCATTACAGATCATTGAGTTCTTACAATACTGGTTTGCATTGTGTTTCCATTAGACGATCGTCTCTCAGACCACTGACATGCAGTAGGTTCAGGTTCAAAAAAAAAATTCCGGAAAGTTAGACGGAGTCGTGAGTCATGGAGAACTATTTAGGAAATATAAAATGACAGAAAAACAAATGCAAGTTATATCTGCCAGTGTCACAGTTGCTGGGAAAAGATCTTTTATACAGACTTTAGTTCCCTACAAAGATAGGAAAACAGAACATTGTAAAATTTCACAAATACTCATGTGAAGACCCTCCACATAACGGGAGAAAAGTCAATCGCGTGAAGAGAGGAAAGGAAACAGGGAGCTCACGCCTTCGCCGCCGCCCCTGTGCGCGCCTGGACCCACAGCCCGGGGGCTCACCCTGGGGCGCGGGTGGGGTCGGCCCTCTTCCGGCCCAGTCGGAGGCGGGCATTCCTTTCTCAGAGCGCCCCTGCCTAGAGCGGGCAGTCCAACGGCACCCTGGCAAAGGCGTTTCTTCCTAAGTCTCCTTTCTCTGCGTTGTCGTCCCTGCTCCCCGGGTCACCTGCGGAATGAACCCCCGCCCCCGCCCCGTGCCTGGCCCTGCTTCCAGAGGACACGCACACGCGGACCCTGACTCAAGTTCGAGGCCCTGAGGCTGAGCTGAACGGAGGTGACCTTAGGACACAATTGCTTACAAATTTTAAAAAGTCAAAACACAACTTACGTGACCCCGGCACAGAGACAGAGGTCAGGCTGGGGCGGGGTGACAGCTGTCCTCGGGCAGCCCAGGGCGAGAGGGGAACCGGAAGATCAGAGCAGCTTTGCTTTGGAAACACATGCTTTCATACGTGTTTCCTTCATGGCCGAAGTGTGTTTGGATCATTTAACCATCAAAAGTACAGAACCATCCCTTTTGGTTCATGAATGCTTCCGTGTGCTGATAATGAATTTAAGAAGCAAAACAATTAGCCAAATTGTTGTTCACTAATTTTCAGAAACGGCAGCTCGGTCCCAACATTCTGCAAGTGATACTGTCGTTTCTGTCAGAATTTTCAGATGAATATCCCCAGCCACTCTGCGCAGCAGGTCGGTTATGACAAGCTGATATCAGTAACCACAGCCCAAGGCTGGCCTCTCTCAAAGCCTTGTCTGTCTGTGTAATAGTTGAAGCCAGGTAATGGGTAACCGCACCTTTCGTGCAGCGGGATCGGGTTAATCTGCCCGGCTGCCACTGCGACGGGCCAGAAATCTCTGACTTCAGTTATTTCCCCAAGCTTTTATCAGGGCCGGGCGTCGTTCCTGGGGAGCAGCGTGCACGTGGCTATCGCTGTAGCAGATCTCTGCGAGCAGGCCTCCGGGGAGACTGCAGTCCGGGTTAGAGTCGACCCGGAGCAGCACAGGTTCGAGTGTGCAGGTCCACTCGCGGCAAATTTTTCAACCAAACTCAGGTGAAAAATACAGCCTTCCGCGACGTGAAACCCACACACATGCAGGGCTGACCTCTCACACCCACGGGTTCTGCAGGACCCACCAAGGGACTTGATTTGGGTCCTGAAACCAAGTCCCGGCAGATACCGAGGGACAGGACTGTATTCAGTTTCCACGTTTATATCAGGTGGTCTCCGGTCGGGCGGCCTCCTCGGAATAGTCTTTCAGTTGAACGCGCAGAGCACCTAGACGCCGTGACTCCCGTGCTGAGCAACACTGTCAGTGCAGGCTGTTCCCCAGGTGTAGCTGTGTGAGCTGTTGTGGATTTGCCAAGTCCCAGACCAGTGCAACCCTGCCTTCCCTAGAACATCCTCCTGGTGGCAGGGACAGCTAGTAAACAATCATGCAAATACACAATTATGAACTAAGATCTAAGTGTTCAAGGAAATACACTGTCTGAGAAAGACACACTGAGAAAGTCAGTGTCGACTGTCAGGGAAGACAGGCTAGACAGAAAAGATAACGTTTGAGTAGACCGAGTCGGTAGAACAGGTGGCCCTGGAGCGGGCGGGTGACTGCCAGGACCTCTGTGCTTTTGCAGGGCTGAGCAAGGCCCACCTGGGCTCCGAGAAGCCTTGGGAAGCATCTCCTCTAATGCAGTTGTCTCTAAAACTGGTGTTTTCTCGTGACTGCTTAGAAATGTTAATACTTTAGCCCTTCTCCCTGAAATAATGTCTGTTAGTCTCTTTTCTTGTAACCATCTGTACAGTTGTGCTTTGAGTTAGTCTAAAAGAAAAAAAAAATGTCCTTTTAAACTTTTTATAAGATAATAGGTAGGGGAACATTTTCTTGTGCCAAGAAGTAGATGAGAAATTCATTTTGTATAATGCTTTAGGAGAAGTCTACATGTCACTTCTTGTTCTTAAGATGATTTACAGGGAAATTTAAACAGCCAAATTTCAGCGACATTTACTCAGCGGGGCTCTCTCGTCTGCCTGAGCAGGGGTGGCTCGCACACTTCTGCCTTCTGAGGGAATTAGATTCCGTGTGTCGGAGTCAAGAGCGTCTTCTGGATGCTCTGTCCACACCTTTGACATTAGGTTCTATCCGTGGTCCTTTTCCCCCCGCTAGGACACAGCCCCACACAAACCCCTGCCCACCTGCCAGCAACCTCCAGGACTTGCACCACCAGCCCCAGACCTCAGCACAGCAGGCGCCTGGCTGACGGCGCGGCCGCGTCCCAGGTGGGCCCCGAACTTGCACGCGCTCCTTCCCGGACCTGCCGGTTCTCGCGTTCCCTGTCCCGGGGGATGTGGGCCTCGCCGTGCGAAATTCATCACCGAGTCCTGTTAATGCTTCGCCTCTTACCTCCTGCATCTCTCCATGTGTCTTCATTTTCACTGACTCCATCACCGCCCAAGCCACTGTCTTTTTCTCGTCAACAGCCAATTAACTATTTTCCCTAGATCTTTTCTGGCCCCTCTCCCATCCGTTCATCAAATTGCAGCCAGAGTGGTCATCTCAGAGCTAAGGTTTGGTCACTTTAATTGCTACCCAAGCGTAACGTCATCGAAAGGCACCACATTGCTCTTAAGGTGACACCCAAGCCCGCAGCGTGGTGTACAAGTCCAGCGGAGAACGCTTCTCCTCCCCTTTCTCACCACGCTGCCAACAGGCAGACGGCCTTCCAGTGCCCCGCTCTGTCCTGAGCACCTTACGCAGTCTGTCCCCACTGCCTGGAATGCCGCTTCCTGCTCCGTTCTTCACTCCGTTCCCTGCGGCCGGCTCAGCCTTCACCATCTTCTGGGTCCCACCTGCAGCCTGGCAGCCGGGAGTAGCCACCCCGCCCTGGCTCAGGGCCAGCTCCTCTGCCACCTTCTCACACAGCACCGTGCTCGTGTTCTCCAAGTGCTCAGGCTAGCTCGGTTTGTAATCCTACATTCGACAATGCAGTTGTTTATTAGTATGTCTCCCCTTGCGCTAACGAAAGCTCCATGACTGAGGGGCGAGATCCATTGTCAACCACTGCTGTCTCCCTAATGCCTCGCACGATGTTTGGCCCTGTTATACCTCAGTAAATATTTGTTCAATGTGCTAAATAATTAATTTATTTCTACCACGACTTCTCAGTCAGCTGTAGTGTTCACATCTGTCCTGTGTAAACTCCCACTACGCCTGTCCCGCTCAACTAATCCCAACATTAACAGCTATTCCAGAAATCCCGCTAGTGGGGGAAAGGACTGAAGCTTCCCGTCGCTTGTGCCCAGCGCCAGCCCCTACTCTCCTGCACCTGCGACTGAGGAACGGGCTCAGTGTTGTCAGAGCGGGCAGAGGACACTGGACACTCCTTCCTGCCCACTGCACGCCGCTACTCACGAATCTAGAGTAAAGATAATCGTAATAACACGACCCTATGATTTCCCTTCTTCTTGCCAAGTGAGACGAGCCAACTGTGCATCAGCTTACAGTGTGCGTAAGGGCAAGGTTTTCAACTGCGTAAATAGGGTGAATGTCACAAAAATAAATTTCCAAAATTGCAAATAACTTTTTTGAAAAAGCAAAAGCCTCTTAAAGACAAAGAAATTTAAATGAAAATAACAGTTATCTTATTAGAATTATTGAAAGGCCCCTGATATAAACCATATTAAATGAGTGGTTCATCTAAACCTAAGCTACACAGAACATAGAAAGGTAAATATAAATTAGGCGATGTAAAAACAATCAATCCAGTAAAAAGAAGTATTAAAAATTATATAATTACATTGGATAAACTCAGAAAACACAATAAAATGAGTCACAACTTGTGAGATATATAAGATAAGCAAAAGAAACTAATTACATGATACTGAAGGACAAACAACACTGTCCTTTCTAAAGAGTATGGAAATTGATGACAGAATCTGGTTAAAGGCAGCAGCTTTTATTCTTTTTTGGCTTTTGTCTTCAAATCCAAGAGTAATCAATTAACCAGAACCAATGTCTCCTAAGATAAGGAGGAAAAAAAACACCTCAGTATGGAAGAGGCACAAAAAACTCTTTAAGAAAATGGCGATTTTTTTTTTTTTGACCCTTTCCACAGAGACTTTTGTAACATACAGAACAGGAAAGAAATTCTGAACTGCTGGAATTAAGGAAGATATGTAATAGTAACTATTCATTCAAAAAAGAAAAAACACAAGGAAAACAAAACCTTGATGGAATAAAACAAAGTCTCTGTCATTCTGTGGCCCATAAAGCTGCTGTCCAGAGGGAATCCCGGACTCTCCCAGCCCACTTTATATTCCTGTCAGTTCGACTTCGACAAGTAAAGACCCCTGTTTTCTGACTCATCAGAGACACAGTCAGACTCGACTTTGCTTGTGAGGAATACAGACCTGGACCACCTGTGCGCTCGAACCACTCACTGCACGGCTGTGGGCCCCGGTGTTGGAGGGTCTGGCTGGCTCCCCGGGGGCTCCCCACTCAGCAAAACCCAAAACAGAAAGTCCCGAGGCCTCTGTAAGTGCGTTTCGAATTAACCTCTAGCTTGCATTTTCAAGTCAGTTACTTAATACTCCCTAACGATTTAAGTAGGATTTCGCTTAACATATTCTAATAGGGTCCAGTTACACGCCGAAGCTCGTACTAGATTCTTGTCCAAGTAGATTCTGGTAAAGACGAGTCAGGATTTCAAGCAGTCTGTTACAGGTTTTGTGATTATTTTTGCACTTGAAGTGATAAATTGAAAAATCAAGGTTTACAAGTACATGGATTTGTAATGTATATTATTGGTCAGTCCTCACTGGGGTCTGTGAGGTTTTTCCACTGGCGGTGAAAAGAAAAGACAGACAGAGAGAGAGAAAGAGTGGGGGCCAAACCACGTGGTTTTATCTGGTGCTCCCGGACGAGGTTCTGGGGCTTCAAGAGAGGGGGCCCCAGAAGTCGCCCCCGTTTGAAGGGGGTGCGGCCTTTTATACCCTTTGGGCCTGGCTAGGGACTTTAGGCGGGAAGAGCTGGGGATTTTCCATTGTGACCTTGGGTGGCCATTGAGAAATAGGAGGGCCTGGCGGTATTTGCGGAATCCAGGAGCCTAAACGTTCTTATCCAGGTGGACATCGGAGTGTGGTTCCTCTCAGCGGGGCCTGGAAGTTTTGTCCTTGGTGGGTCTGGTCTCGTGAGCCTTTTCTTTTTTGATATAGGGAGGGGAGGGGGGCCCTGCCACCAGCCTTACAGGGTCCTCCAGCATGGTTGTGTTTCCTGACTCATATTTATTCAAAGCCTGCATTTCCTGAGACACCTTGAGATGAAGATCTGCTCATCAACCTTCTCCTCCCTCAAGGCCGACCATAAACCCACGTCACTAAGAGAACTTCTCTCCCTGGACACTTCTTCCCACCAACACGCCGCTCACACTCCAGTTCTGTCTGTCTCCGTCTTCAAGCACCTATGTTTCTCTAGTGCATTGTTTAGGGTAAGACTAGACACTTTGCTTCTTCAGGTCAGCACCCTGCATTAGCTAGAACTTTAGGAAATGACTTTCGGGAGTCTTACTAAATTTATACAGAAATGAAAAATATTAGGTATGCATTTTATACCTATTTTTTATACCTATTTTTATATTTTACCTCAGACTTTTACTCTAACTTTAGTTCAACATTAATTCTCAATGTACTTTTGGATTTTTAATATAATATAGATTTTTTTTGTTATTTTCGCTTTCATTAATAATTTATATTAATTAACATTCAGGCATTATCATAAATCAGAATTCTGTCAACTATTAACTAGCCTTTTTTTGTTGTTCTTTTGGTTGTATTTAAATTGTTTATAATTTCTATGCAAAATGTAAACCTTATCAATAAACTTAATTTACTTGCCAACTAATTTCCGTCATAAGTTTATAAGAAGAAAATACCCAAGTGAAACTGCCAGTTGCCTGCTCTTTGAGTAAACCCAGTTGTGTGCAAACACCACCACCTGCCTCAACCTCCAGAGAGGGACCCTGCCCACCGCCCACGGCACTGGCCACGGCTTTGGAAAGCTGTGTGGCGATCATGTCCTTTCATTCCTTTTTCCTTCCTTATCTTCTAAGGTTTGTTTTATTATTATTATTATTTTCACCATTTCCTTTCTGTCTAGAGAACTTCCTTAAGCCATTCTTTTAGGGCTGCTCTGCTGGTGACAAATGGCCTTCGTTTTCCTTCATCTGTGGATGTCTTGATTTCCCTTTTATTACTGAAAAATACTTTGGCTGTGTATAGAATTCCGGCTTGATGGCAGTTGACAATGACTGTGCCACTTCCTCCCGGCCACTGTCATTTCTGATGAGGAATCCAGTGTCACGGCTGTTTTCCCCTAAGGGTAAAGTGGCTTCTCTCTCACTGTTTTCAAGATTTTTGTTATTACTGTTTTTAGCTTTTTAAAGTTTGACTGTGATGTATCTTGCTGTGGATTTCTGTGAGTTTATTATCTCTAGGATCCAGTAGCTTCTTGAATCTGTAGATTTATATCTTTTTCCTTGCTGGTTTGCCTCACAAAGAAGCCTTTATTTTCTCAAAACCCGGTACCCTGCTATCGGCGTCTATGTATGTTGGGCAGCAAGCGTTTTTGCTCAATAACAGATTCTGTTTTACTGTTTACTACCTCGTGAAATAGTTTTCATGGGGAGAGCTCAAATAATACTTATTGCAAGAATATGAAAAACAAGAGGCATTAACCACAGAAACATAGAAAATATTGATATTTTCCTATGTAAAAAATTTTATTTGTAATTGGCTAAAATATGTCAGTTTATGTGAGAGTATATATCTTCCTATATTCTGCTTCATTTCAATTGACAACCAACACGTGACTGACTTCACTTCTATAAAAACAGTTGAAAACCTTACAATTAAACATTTAGTGTGTTTTATTAAATAAAAGCTTAAATCTTTTCTTGTTTAAACAGTTTAAGTTTATTAAAAAATAAAAAATATCTACTGCTAGTGTACTTTATTTAAAAACACAGACAAAAAATTTGACAACAATCTAGCAAGTGGATCTTCATTTTTCTCTTATATTTGTTTCTCAGATTAATTAGATCTTTAAAGATTTCTTCTCAATGTTCTTAAAATAATCACATTTCCCTTATCTGCACAAATTTTGTTACATAATCAGAAGTTTCACTAACATTTTGCCTCCAATTCCCACTTTTCTGTCTACAAATACTGTTTTGATGCTGATGTTTGAAATGTAGGCTGCTTTATTTACTTCATTCGGAGGATCGGTTCTCCCATACAATGGCTCTGCCAATTCTAGAAAAGCATTGTTCTGTTTTACAAAATCAGTGTTCACTAGAACTCATGTTGACCACTTAATAACACTAACCCAGCAGAAGTAGCTTAATACTGAGATGATTCAGTTTAGTTTAGAGTGGGTGCTCAAGAGTGATTCAAAACTTGTTATATTTGGGGGAGGGGAGAATTAAAAAAAAAAAGACTTAGTTTTAGGTATTTCAAATATAAACATTAAATTGAGCATTTTTATTATGAAGTTAATTGTGTGCCACAAGCACATAGCATGAAACAAAGGAAGTTACACTGACAGCATTTTTTAAAAAACATAAATGCTGATAGAGCAGTTGGAGGTCCTGTAGCATTCTTAGGTGTCTTCTTTTCCATAGACATAAATGCTAATTTGTTACAACTGACAAAAAGTATTAAAGGGAACTTTACATGATAAATGAATAAATGAAATACTAAATTCATGAAAATGCTGCATTGTTTAAATGTCAACATCTGTTGTTGAATTTTCTGTCCTTACGCTGCTTTGTATTTCGCTCCCATCCGATAGTATCTGCTGGGATAATCTTCATATTTGTGGAAAGCTTCAAAACAATTAAGATAACTCGTCAATGCATTAAATTTAAAATTCCCAGAATACTTTCCTGCCAATGAAGTTATTTCAACTCAGAGCTAAGTACTAAAGTTTCTCATCTAATGGAAGGTCTCTTTTTACTTTGACATTTAGAAGCTCAATTTGTGTCATTTTTAATTAATTGGGACTTTTTATTCATACAACAAATTTACGAATACATAGAAGACAGTATGTGTCTCATATACCTCAAACCTGCTTGCTTACAGCAGTGCTACTAATTATACTAGCAGTGCTACTACTACAGCATTGCTACTGAAATAGCAGTGCTATTTTAAGCCAATTGGCTTAAAATTCTGTAATTACTAAAATGGTTTCTTGACATTTCAGCCATCTAGCAAGCCTGTAACAGACTGTGCAGGGCCTGTGCAGTGGATCTCCAGTCCCACCACTCAGAGGGAGAACATGAACCACAGGCATCACAAGAGTCAAATTCTACCCAGAGAAGTGAAAACCTGTGGAACAAAATAGCTGTGGAAGGATTTGAGATTGTGGCTGCCTCACGTGCAATAGCAGTTTAGTCAGGAAACGATCGTCAAAGATTTTAAAAAATAAATTACAAAGAAGAAAATTACTAAGCTAATAGCTTCATATTTAAAGCTAAGTTTCTGCTGCTCCAAGATCATTTGTTACAACATGATGGAAAAGTAGTTATTCCTGTTACTTGTCCCGTAGCTGAAGAAGAAGAGGGTCTAGCAGTTTGAAGGGGAAGGAAAGAGAGTTCATGCTCTGGCAAAGGAGGAAAAAAGTCTTCCCAAAATCCAGACTTTTCCTGAACATTTGCAGAAACACAGAGCTCTTAAAGGGTGGGTTCTCAGCTTCAGGCAATTACTGTTCAGCTACAGTTGATGACTCTGATTGTCCCATCTCTGCTGAAGACAATCTCATGACCTCCACCTTTTACCAGGTGGGACTGGGCACAGATAGCAAAAGACTCACCCTGTCCCTCCCGAACACCCACCTGCGGCAGAGATGTCGGCACTAGTTCTCAAAATGGAGCCGAGGATGTTTCAAAGAGACAGAAAATATTTTTGCCATTTATTCCAGGCCATTCCCTCTGTTACAGTCCCCGCTGTCCTTTTTCCTCTTGTGACTGGGCATCCTTTTGTGCACCATCTTTGTTCTCTTTCTTTCCTTCTGGGGGAAACGAGTACTGTCTCGTCAGACTGAAGATTTTCAGAGAAGAGCTTGTGAGGTTTTTTGGATAGTCGGCGCCAGAGAAAGAAAGACAACCAGAGTGGAAAGGGACAAGCAACAAAGCTTTATTTGAGCGCTCCTGGGCAAGGTTCAGGGGTCCCAAGAGAGGGGCCAGAGAAGGCACACCCATTTGAAAGGGGTGAGGGCTTTTATGCTATCTGAGGTGGACTGGGGACTTTTGGCGGGAAGAGCTGGGGAATTTTCACTGTGACCTTTGTCTCTTATTGAGAAATGGGAGGGGCTGGCGGTACTTGCAGATTCCAGGAGGAGAAGGGGGGGCCCCGCCACCAACCTTACAGAGCTGAGCAAGTTCGGCTCATGGCCTTCCCCCTCCCAGCCCTGCTTTCCTCTACCCATGTTCAGGATACTCAAGTTTGCCAAGATGATGTGCTTTGGGCCACTCTTGGTCGGGCAAGAAAACTTACTGATAAAGGCAAACATTTTGGAAAAATTGATCTAAATTTGATGGATATGAGGCCAGGGCTGTGCTATTTTTGTGTATAAATGTTTGGGTATTTTAAAGAATGGAGCGTCACAGGCTTGTTCTTGGCTCATAGGTCTTTGGCCAAACCATACCCATTTTAGTGTGTGAGAGCCAAGGCCAAAGTGTGGGAGAGCCTGGCTCTTCCGTAGCCCTTGGAACTCTTCAGGCTGAGATTCAGCACAGTATGAAATTGGGTGTGGCAAATTTTGAATTTTAATTTTCTTGAATAGTAACTCAAAAAACCAGGAGAATTGCACCCAGTGCAGACTTTCTTGGTCCAAAAGCAATATTGCTCAGAGTTTCATGTTACACTCTTCCTCTCTTCTGATTTCTGCCTGTGAGATCACCTCCTCTGGGCTAGAGCGTGAGGCTGCCGGTATTGGAGAAATAGAATTAAAAACAAAGTCTTCTCCCTATCAAAAGAATCCCTCCATGTAGGTATTGCAGAAAGAAAAGCTTCATAACTAAATAAACATTAAATTAAAATGTGATGCCCATCACAGGCAATTTACCAAGAGATTACAAACACAGAAAGAAATCTCATCCTTTCATACAGTTAAGCAGAAACAACCCATTGCATACATGTTTTCAAAACAAACAACAAATAGTCCTCAAGTACAAGGACTGGACAGCACCATTTGTCATACGCATTTCATCCTCATTTCACCTGATAGTTACAATGCCCATCCTAACTGGATTTATCCAGAGGAAAATGAAACCTCTTGTACCTTCAGAACCGGAGATGGTTCTACAACCCGGAGTCAAGCGCTCAGACACGGGTTCCTACCCTTCCTCTGCAACTGGGAGGTAGGAGTGCAGCTTCCGTAATGTTTACATTTAAGAGAGAAACACAGCGGCCAATCCTGGGTCATATGGCTAACAGAAAGCTTATCTGGTCTTCTAAAGGATTTATTAATATATGCATACATACATGTTAAAGATGTGGAAAAGTTTTACAATTACTAAAGGTAAGCACCATAAAGAAAAAAGAGGTGGGAGTGGAATCACTTCCTTTAGTTTCAACTTGGAGAATTAAGCTTTTCTTTTTGATTTCTATTCATCCTTACACTAGCCCAGCAATTTTCTTCTGTATAGTTTTTTTTTTTTTTCAACTCTTGAACAATGGTTCCTTTATAAAATTGCTGTCATGTAGGGATAGTCACACTCTCAAATCCTTTTGTAGCTACTTCATTCCATAGATGTTTATGTTGGGCGTAGATTTTAAATCTAGTAAAACTTACAGTAACTCCCTCCCTGAGGTGCGTGGGGCTGGACAAGCTCCCGCATGGCAGAGGCGCTGGGAGGCCCGGCCCAGCAGCAGCCAGCACTAGCTGGCGGCCGGAGCAGCGCAGGGTGGAGCAAGGGGCAGCCGTGCTGATAGACCGTGCACTCCCTTCTGCTAAGGGACAGCCTCACACCCGGCTGGCAAGAGACTTAGTTTGTAAGCTTAATGGATTAAAAGTGTAACAAGATGGGAATTATTAGGAGGAAGTGCTTTGTCACCGTATCTGAGGTATCCTTTCACGAACGTGTCTCCAGCGACCCACGCCCCCCAGACTCCCCAGAGAGGAAGTAACTTGTTTAATCGCCGAGTGGCAGAGCACGCGTGATTCAGCTGCCTCCTCGCGTGCACTCCGGGATAAAACCGCTCCCAGAGACTGCGTGCTGTGCTCGGTTCTCGGCTGCACAAAGTGTCTACGCCCACGCCGAAATCCACTGCGGTCTGATGGCCGCATCCAGTCCTGGGTTCACTATTCGGGAACTGGCTGTTGCTGTGTACGCTGCCACACTCAACCAAACCTGTATTGTTAAAAACCCTGATATTTTTATCTCTATCTGCTTAACCACTGTATTTCCCTCAGTTGTTTTTCACATCAAAAAGGAGAAAAAAGTGAAACATCGCGCTGCTAAAGCACCCATGGAGAATAGTGTCGTTAGGTACCACAATAGACATGATGCGATCTGAATCTCATACAAGTCAGATAAGCAGTTACAGTGGTCTCTGTTTTGTAAAGGAGGAAACAAAGTCTCCAACAGCATAAGGAATTTATCTCAGGTTTTGTATCTGATAAGTGCTTTTCTGACTCCAAAGACCATAATCTTTGCAATGTCACTGTTACTTGAATCATCTTTCAAGGAATGTTTCATTAATTCTCTCCTAATATCTCCCCAACAGGTGGGCCTCTGTATTCCTCTCTTTTGAAACTCCATAGTTCTTGGCGTCCTTTTGAATGCTATCTACAGCATTATGACTTTTCCTTAACTAACTTGTTCACTTGTGAGATTCTGTAAACCACTACCTCTCTGCAACCCCTCAGGCAGTCAACTGTAGTAACCTGCATGACACTATGCGCATGGCAGAGAGAGCACATTCATAAAACCAGACTGTCCCAGACCAAGACTCGGCAGGCAACACGCGCAAAGCCTGACTTAGACCAAGGATTGGAGGTTATCACATTGTTTAGAGTAAAACCTCCTGCAGAGTGATTCACCATCAGCTGGTCTCGTGAGACACAGGGCAGTGCCAGAAAGATACATTTCATCCATATGAAAAAAAATCTCCTAGAACTTATATTTGGAGGCATATACTGAGATTTGAAATTTGTCAGCAAATAATCTATGTTCTAAAATATTTTTACATTATATACAAATAGATACAATAGATGAGACAAATGAAACTAATAAGGGAATTGACAAGATTTCTGAAATATGGTATAAAAAAAGCATTTTTATGTGTGTCTTTAAAAGTCTGAATCCCTGGTGCCAGAGGCATTGGCATCTTACCTACTTAGCAAGGGGAAAAAAGGAACTATCATTGTTGTGTGTCTGTTTCATGTCAAGTATCAGCTTAGATATTTTAAGCACTTTTTAACTTCTTGAGTAATCACAACAAATTTTAGAGAAAAACACTGCCTCACTTACAGAGGAGGAAATTGAAGCAAACAGAAATGTAGTAGTTCGTCAAGACATTGTGCACTGCTGACTGGCCGAGTTCAAATTAAAGCCAGGTCCGATTAATTCCAAACTTTTTACTGTAGATCATATAAAAAGGATTATATTCATTTATTCATTCTTGTAAATAAGACAGATTAGGGTCCTGTTCTCATGGAGCTCAGAGTCTAGATGCTTTGAAAATAAACATCTCATTTAAAAAATTATTTTACAAACGACATACTTATAATTACGATGAGTACTAAAAATGCAGGAATTATGACAGTGTACAATCTAGGGCATTAAGGACAGCCTCATTTCAACTGACATGGAGAAGACAAATTAGAGCTAACCAGGTGATGTTAAATGGTTAGGGATGAGATTAGGAGAGTGTTTCTGGCAGAGGAAAATTATATGTGATAGTCTGGAAACATGCAGGGATGTGGTAGGTTCTGTCCATGGAGGCCTGGCCACGCTGGAGAATAGGGAGGAAGCAAGCAATTCTTGGGCCTCAGCGATTTATTAATAAGACAAAGGACATTTGTTTCTCCCACGATGTACCTTTGTGTAGCCTCCACTTTCTACATCATTAGTGATAATGGAATAATTTTTATGTTGTTTTTTAAAGAATATTGCCCAAAAGTGACAAGGCTCACACTTCATAGTCCAAAGAAAGCCGTGTGCCCATGCCTAGACTCATGGGACCAAGAAGTACAACCCTAAAATGTGCTCGAAGGAGGACTCAAAAGACATGAAGAAGGGGATGAATGACGGCAGTGGGAGAAAGGAAGACACGAGGTGAGCTGGAGCTTAGCGAGGGCACAGACCACCTTTGCGGGCAGACAGGCACACCTTGGGACACTGCGTGTTTGCTTCTGGGCCACCACGATACGACAAGTGTAGCAGAAAGTGCGCCACGAGTGTTCTGGTTTCCCAGTGCACATAAAGTCGTGTTTACACTATACTAAGTGTGCAAAAGCATTATGTTTAAAAAAATACCTACCTTAATTGGAAATTGCCTACTGCTAAAGAAAAATACCGACACGAGGACACAAAGCGAGCACATGCAGCTGGGGAATGGCGCGGACGCCTCACACAACACGGGCTGCCGCACGCCTGCGTGAAGGGCAGTGGGGCAAAGCGCAGTGAAACAAGGTGCGGCTGCACTGCTTCAGGGACGTGCTCTTAGCGTGTCTTTACTTTAGGAGATGCATTTGGCTCTTGTCGTGTGAACAGCCTTGAGCGAAGCAAGGGCAGGGTCAGGGGACCAGCTGGGAGGCTGCCGTAAGGGAGATTTGGAGATTGGGAAAGATGACGGAGGGAAGGGCAAACTTTCCTTCTGAAGGTTTGATAACTGGGCCTGCTGAAATAAACTCACAGTAGGCAGATTAACAGGGGAAAAGGCCTACGAATGTATTAACAAGCACACAAGATCACACAAAATATGAAACTCGGAATGCAGCCAGATGGTCATAGCTTAAATACCCGGATCACAGGGGACAAGGAAGTGGGGGACGCAGGCAATTTTAGAGGAAGAGCAGATGTTTTTTAGGGGAAAGGAGTGGGCACAAAGAACAGAGGGCAGCTGGGGACAGAGTCACTGTGGCTCTGGGGGAGGTAAGGGGAACAGACCTGTCTGAAGCAGATCAAATCTGTCAAGTGGAAGTCTCTCTGCGGGGCGATGACCTTCAGTTCCTCCTACATCTCCTCTGCTTCATGAGAGTTCAGACAAGGGACTTAGGCGGCTGTGTTTCCTTTGGAAGAACTTCCCTCAGCCAGATACGGGGACTGGAGGGAGAAGCCCTCCCAGTGACGGGGAACTAGGAAAGGTTAGAGACCCAGCTCTAGAGGCAGCTTCTAAGGAGTCACAGTTTCCTTTCATTCAAAATACTCGCATGCCTGAACACCATCCTTTGGGGTATCATTTTCTGAGTCCCAACAATGATGTTGAATAACAATAAAAACTAGAAAAGTTAGTGGATTAATAATCTCCGTAGAGAGCAAGTAGGGTATTATAATTTATTGATTATGAGTTAAAAATGAGAGACAGAAATATCAACGCCCATTTAAGTCTTCATCACAACATATTAATTGGTCATAATATTTTACTTAGTCAATATGGATGTAGATGAAAGTTTCTAGGGATTGATCAAAAATTAAGAATCAGACATGTATAATTTTAGTTTTCCAGGAGAGATCAAAATAGAGATATTAAGTATTTAGGCAGATCTGCACATCTAAAATAGAACTTACATGAGAGACCTAAGGTGGATGTTTGGATTTGGGAGTTGTTTACATATAAATAATATTATAAGCCATGAATAAAAAGAAATTCTTATTTAGATTTAAAAAAAGATGAGGATAAATTCCTAAAACAAACACCTCTGTAAATCTGAAACAGAAAGGTCAGTTTGAGAAGTGTCAGCAGGCAGAAAAGACTAAGAAGAGGGGATCAGAGGAGGAGCAGAACCTAGAGAAGGTTCCTCCCCAGTTTCCCACCTGTCATCAGGGTTTAGAAGTCTCACGTTAACCCATGAATTGAAATCCAAGCATTTATTTAGAGCAAGTTGTGAATTCAACTATCTTTCTTATATTCCACCTTGCAGTACTTTTAAGAACAGGCGCTCAGTCCCGCGTGTGTTTGGTGAGTGGTTGGATAGGGAGGAAACCAGCGGGGCAGGTGGAGATGAGAAAGTAGGTCTCCCCCAGCTCTTTACTCTGTCCTGATCACACAGCCACATGCACTCACGTGCAGGTTTGGAGTATTGTTTTTCCTGATCTTCCGTACGCATTAACTGAACGGAAGAGTTAAACACACTGTGTGCTCTGTGCGTTGCTCTCTGGGCTTAGGTATAACACCATTTACAAAATCTAATGGGAAAAAGAGAAAGGCATGAAAATATTAAATACTCTAATGGCTGTCTTTCTAGGGCTTTAATGGCGTTCTTGGCAAGATAACAAAAAAAGAATGGTAGCTAAGAGATATATTTTAAATTCTATAAAATATGTCCATGGACTGCAATAAAAACCGCTTAACTTATCACTAAATTTATTTTGATGTAAAGTTAAAAGTATGCCTAAAAGAAGGGTTGGTGTTATTTATTATTCTCTCTTCCAGACGTAGAATGAGGAGAGATGAAATCTAATTTAATGTCACCCGTGGAAAGCTGGCAGTGGATCAATATCTAGTGACAGCCTTGTATTGCTCATGCTTCACAGTCTTTATTGGTTCTCTCATACAAAGCAGAGTGATGCATTGTGTGTTCAAAAGAGCAAGAGCAGCACAACTGGAGTTACGTTGTGCAGCGGACCGCTCAAACCGGAGTATCAATGCCCGCTGGCCAAGGACGTTTGCTCTTTTCTGTAATTGGTTACTGTGTACCCCAAATTGGTTCTCAGTTTTTACTGTATGGTTGCACCGTTCGTTCCCAAACAATTGCAGGTAAGAAGTAGCATGTAAGTTTTCCAATTTAGCTACATGCCAAAAATCTCGAACATGGTGGGGTGGTAAATCAGCTTGCTAGCTTTCTGTGTGCTCTGCTTTATCAGAAATCAAATTAGAGATATAAGAAAGGAAGAACATGGAAGAAAAAAATAATAAATTAAATTGCCCCTTTGCTCACAGTGTTGCACGTCGCGTACTGGAATTATTTCTCGGCATTAAACACACCAGCTCTGTCCCCAGGGACGAACCAGGTTTGATCCTTGTCTTGCTTCCTGTACTGCACCAGGCACTGGATAAGGGTGAATTACTGGGCCTTTTAGTAGGTTTCTAAGGAATACTCACGCTCATCTGTGTTATGTTTCTAACCACTGGCATCGTCTTTGAGTTAAAGGATCTCTATTTACTAGTTAGGAACACAGTCATATCCTTGAGAATGCACTCATATTAAATCAGTTTAAGGTTTTTACTTTTTTTTTTTGGCCTGTTTTGAAAAAAAGAAGTTGAGGACTAGATAGTGTAGCCGTACCATGACACCAGCAGATACAGGTTTCTTCTGGATGTTGCTGTGCGTGCGTGGCTGTTCCCTTCCAGCTCGCGGGGTGTGGTTCCAGCTCCGCGGCCGTATGCACACTGCGGCTCCAAGAAGGAGGTTACAGGGAGCCGCAGAAAGCAAAAAGCGCATGTCTGTTGAGTGTCTTTCTTTTTAGTGTCAACGGAAAAGAGGCCAAACTCTGTAAAATAATTTAAACAGGTTTATTTTGTGTCACATTTGAGGACCATGGCCTTGGGCCACGTCCGAGAAACCTTCAGTAAGTGGACTTGCTGTGTTTGGGTCACAATTTGGTTTTATACATTTTGGGGAGACAGGGGTTACAGGTAAAGTCGTAAATCAATATATGGAAGGAGTACATTGGTTTGGCCCCAAAAGGTGGGACATCACAGAGGAGGAGGGGGGCTTACAGGCTATAGGTGGGTTTAAAGACTCTTTGATTTGTACTTGGTTAAAGAAATGAAGCTTCATCTAAAGGCTTGGAATGTTTTAAGTTAAGGAAATCTGTTACTGAGAAACAAGCCACCCACATGTCCCCAGACTCTGATTTGTTGTGTAAATTGAGGACCTGCAGGTTTGTCTTGCATAGCCTTAGGCCTGCTAATGGGTTACAGAGATGCCCGCAAGAAGGGAAAGAGGGCATGATGAGGCATGTGTCTGACCTCCCTTCTTGCGGCCAGCAGCTCAGCTTTAAGGTATTTTGGAGGGGGCAGGGGGGCTTTAAGATATTATTTTGGCTCACATTAGCATTATGGTAAATCATTTCCATTTGAAGCCATGTAGTTAGTTCATCATGATATAAAGATCTATAAACTGAAAGTTAGGCCCTGATATCATGGCTAACGTAGGCTATTGGAATATAGTATACCCACAATTGAAAAGCAAAACGTTTCAGAAACACGTAAGCACATAATGAGAAACACATGACAGTTATCGAACAGTTGCGAACAACAAATGACGCAAGACGCAGCGAAGGCTTGCCGCCCTAGAGTGACAGGAATTCCAGGATTGCCTGATTTTACAGTCCTTTGTTCTGTCTGTTCCCTGGAAAATGCCCCCGTCCACTGGCTGCGAGCCACTGGTGGAAGTTATTCCTTATCCTACGGGCCGTCGCTGGGACGGGAATCTGGAGGGGTCCCTGCTGGGCACTGAGAGTGTCCACACGCACTTCCCTGAATGTCCCCAGGGCCTGGGAGCACGCCCTGGCCAAGCCTGAGCTTTCTTCCCCAGTGCAGACCCTGGCCGGCCCCCACTGAACGGGCTGCTAGCCACTTTGCTTACATTTACGTTGACAAGCCGGTATCGAAATTGTCACCTTTTACATTTTGGCCCACACCTGGCCCTTAACTTAGATAGGATTCATGGCCAAAAATAGAGATGAAAGAAATCTGTGGGATAATTATTCAAAGGAAGTGAATTTTAAGGACACCTTAAACATATCATATTTAAAACATATTCTAAAGCCTCGCAATGAAAACGGAACAGTACTGGTTTACAAATGGACAGCCAAATGCAATAGAATGGGATATAAACACAGAACCAAACACCTAAAGAGAGTTAGTAGATGATTAATATGGGACCTCAAACCAGTAGGTGCAGAGATGGAGTTTTCATGAACGGCGTAAGGACGACTAAGCAGAGATTTATAGAAGTTAATGGTAAATCCATGCCTCACTGCACACCAGAGTGGGTTCAAATCTATCAAGTACGTAAATGTAAAAGAGTGAAAATCATCAAATAAAACATCAGGATTCTTTTGTAAATGTGGATTCTGGGGGCGGTTTTAGGCCATATTCCAAAGCTGGGAGCCATTAGAAGAAAGAATGACAAACAAATTCAACTACATTTAAAAAATTAATGAAAATGAGGAAAATACCCACGGCGTGACAAGAAAGATCAGTAACAAAATAAAACTAATGACCTTGAGGGGAAAATATTTTCAACTCTTACCATAAAAATGGACTCTCTAATATGAAAAAGCACCTAAAAATTGAGAGAAAAACTAGGAAGCATACAACAGAAAAATGGGGAAAGTGCATGGACAAACATTCCGCATGCAAAGATTTATAAATGACACTTAAACAGATGTAAAGCTGCTTAACCTAACTTAGGAAAAATGAAAAATGCCACGGTGTGGAGATGACACGTTTCGCCTAGGATACTGGTGAGGATCCAGACGTTTGACAGATGTCATTTAGCAGATCTGTGGGGAAGGAGTTAGTTCCTTGCGCATTGCTGGTGGGAGTTCGAAACAGTACAACTTCAGATAGAGAACAGTTTTGCAATATCTAACAAAACTACTAAAGTGTTTCTGCATTTACTCAGCAATCTCACTTCTGGGAGTCTAGCCAGCAGCTACATATGCACACCTGCAAAATAACGTGTGCAAATTTTCATTTATGCGTAATTATTCTTCAGGGCCAAAAACAGAAACAACTGGAGTGTCCATCAATAGGAGACGGTTAAATAAACGTCACATACCCTTTTTGCCTCCGATTGGTCATTAATCTCGAAGCTCCTTGGGGCTCTTTCTCAAACAATTTTCTCTTCTCACACCTCACTTTCTCTTTGGATGTGACTCGTTTTCATTTCTTTCATTTATCTCTATTTGCTGACATTTCTCTCATTCTTATCTGTAGCTAGGATTTCCCTTCCTACATCCTGGACGTCCAGTTGTCAACGTGGCATCTTGAGTTGAATTATTGAATAGTAGTGGCATCTCATACCGATCACTCCCCAACTGAGCCCATTGTCTGACCAAGCAGCGTCCCCTGTCCCCGAAACCTGTTCTCCTCCTCTACCCACAGTCTCTTCCATTTGCAAGGGCCCTTCTTTATACACCTCCGCCAATCCAATCGCGAAATCTTCTTAATCCCAAAGTCGATTTCCTTTCCAAAATCACGAGCATCCTAGGCCTAGCTAGTCATTTATTTTATGTTTGCTGCTTTCATCTGCTCTTAACTGTTCCCTTTGTATCCTCCTTTGATCCCTTATGATGGATTGCTTCTAAAAACAATTGCTGGATATATATATTTAATAATATACCATCTATACACTCTATAATATGCTTATACAGTAATGTGCGTGACTAACGCAACATATGCAATGGGCAATAAGATGTAGCACAAGCAATAATGTACAATAATATCCAAATCTAAGGGTAAAATTTTCCTGATTGAAACCTTTCTGCCATTCCCTAGTATTCTTAAAACTCCAAAATGTTGCGTGGCTTTGCCTGAGATGGGATTTACATGCCACTGGTTTTTTCTATGTCGGTTTTTTCTGCCTTTTCCCTACTTCTCAAACAGTATACTCTCTCCCATTTTAGGTTCATACATATGTAGCTGTCTCTACCTTAAACATGCCTTTCCCCTCTTTGCACAATCACCTTTTCTTTTGCGGTTACACTGAGTGGTCCAGTTTCCCTGCATCCTCATCAGCATTTCGTGTTATAGATATTTTCTATTTTGGTTATTCTGTTAGATGTATAGTAGTATTGTATTGTAATTTTAATTTATATTTGCATGAAGTATAGAGATGTTTGTACACTTATACTATCTCATAAATTTGAAAATTTAGAAGAAATAGCTTAATTCTTAAAAAATTACAAATTACCAACTGACCATATTCAACTAAGGTGACATAAATAGTCTGAATATTCCTACGACCATTAAATAACTCAAATTTTAATTTAAAAGTTCCCACAAAAATAAAATCTCTAGGCATAAATTGTTTCCCTGGAGAATTCTATCAAACCTATAAAGAATAATATCAATTATATACAATGTCTTCTCAGAAATAGAAGATTTTGGAGCATTTCCCAAATTGTTTTATGAGGCTGGTATTACCTTAATATTAAAACTAAAAAACATGGTACAAAAAAATTAAACTACAAATCATTATCTTTTATTAATTTAATTCTCAACAAAATTAAATCAACTCGATTCATAAAAATTCTCAACAAAATATTAGTTTGAGCTTCTTTAGTGCTGAGCAATTGCTTTGTATGAAAGCACCAGAGACTGTGTATCTCTTACTTGTTTGATGGGCATCGGGTTGTTTCTAGACTTTGGCTGTTGCAAATTAAGCAGCTGTACTTATTCATACACATGTCCTTCTGTGGATGCAGTTTTCACTTCTCTTAGGTAAATGTCAGGAGTGGGATTGCTTGGAGATAAGTTTGGGGTATATTTTAATTTTCAGAAAACAGGCAGTTTTCCAAAGGGCGTGTGTTATTTTACATACCTGCCACTACCGTGTGAGTTTTCTGGTTCCTCGACGTCCGTTCTGGTACATGATTTAGTCAGCCCTTTTTAATTTTGTCATCTTAAATCTGTAATTTATTCTGAAGGTTTATCACACAACATAGTCAAATAACATGGTACTCCGCACACAATGCTGCAGAGATGTGGCCTAGAGTTACATGAGCGGCTCAAGCAGATTCAGCGGTAAACGCATGCTATTTATGTTAACAGACTTTCGAAACATTATCCAGGAATTATGATGTGGCACTTCAACAATTTCCTGTCTTACTAGATTTAGAGATGCTCGTCTTGCCATATTAACTCTGCAATTTGAAGAATGCTATCGTAAGTTTGAAAAGGAATATATCCACTAAAGGGAATATAAGAATTTTGCCTACCTATAGACCATTCCCTGGCATTTATCCTGTTGATGTAATACGGCTTGTGTCTGAATGTGGGAAGAGTGTGCCTGGCTCCTCAGAGACGTGCTGTGTTTTACGCAACAGTTAAGCAGCGTAAAAGTACATAAGATTGCAAATCATACTGTACAGTTAGGCTAAAGACATCTGAAAAGAAGAACAGGGACAAATCTGAGGATTTTGCATTCCAACCTTTTTAATTTTGGATATTCCAGTACGTGTGCCACAGTATCTTGTGATGGATTTAAGTGGTGTTTTCATTTGACTGATGACTTGATCATCTTTCCACGTTCCACGTTTGTTATCTGTGAGACTCAAATCTGAAATCCTAGGCCTCTCTCGATCTCTGCCTTTCTAACGGGTATTTAAGGCATATGCTTTCTGTATCTTCCATGTGTTCCTTGTCTTTTTCTTTTCCTTTTTTTCCGGATTAGTTGATATAAATTATTAGAATTTCATTTTTTTCTGTTTTATGGGCCTATTAGTCGTCATGTATTTGTTTACATTTTCTTGCCTTAGAGGTTATATATGCATCTTTAACCAAGTAGTCTACCTTATATTGACATGATACCACTTCACATAGATAACAGATAAGTACTTTACGATAACACACTTCACTTTTTACTCCCATCTTTATGCTATTGTTGTCATACCTTTTACTTATGTATACTTTGTAAGCTTTACAGTTTGTTGTTATATTTTGAACAGTCAGATACGTTTTGAAGAAAATTATATAATAGAAGTCTTATATAATTATACATGTACCCATATTTACCCGTATCCAGTGTTCTTTACTCTTTTTTGTATACTAATACTTCCATCTGGTGTCATTTTTCTTTAATAGTTTAACATTTCATATATATAGGCCTGCTAATAATGAATTATTTCAACTTTTATATGTTAAAAAATATTATATATATTACCTTTGTTTGTGAAAGATATTTCTCTTGATGTACAATTATGGGTTGTTTGGCTGTGTTTGTTTGGTTGTTTTTCTTTGTCGTTATTTCAAAGGTTTGTCCATTGTCTTCTCACTTGCATTATTTCTGAAGAAAAATCTGCTGCCATTCCTATCTTTATTTCTATGTACCTAACATGTCTTTCTTTCTCTTGTTGCTTTTAAGTTTTTCTCCTTATTACCAGTTCTGGGCAATTTGATTATGATATATCTTGGTGAAGTTGTTTCTTTTTTGTGATTGTAATTTTTTGGCTTCTTAGATCTGTTAGTTTAGTTTTCACCAAATTTGGGAAAAATGGCTATTATTTCTTCAAATGTTTCTTGTGCCTTCCTCCTCTCCTTGAGAGACCCCAATTATTCCACAGCTCACTGATGCTTTTTCCATTTTTTAAAAATTCTTTATTCTTTCTGCTTTATTTTGGATATATTTCATTGCTTTTTCTTCGAATTCACTATTTTTTCGTAGTATCTAATAAACCCATAATTCTACACAGTTTATTTTTCATGTAACACATGATATTTCTCATGCCTAGAAGTTCAAGTTGGGCTTTTTGATATATCCCAACTACTTATGTAACTTTTGAAGTACAGTCATAACAATAGTTTTAATATCATTGTTTGTTAATTCCAACATGTGTATTGGTTCTGCATTAGTTTTGATGGAATTTTGTCATCATTATGGGTTATATTTTCTTGCTTCTTTGCATACTTAGTAAACTTTAATTTTATGCCACAAATAAAGTGTATTTTACCTTGTTGGATATTGAATATTTTCATCCCTCTATAAATCTTCTGCTTGGCTCTGTCATCCAGTTTAGTTATTTGAAAATATTTTGGTCCTTTTGTGTCTTGCATTTAAGGAATGTTAGACAAAACCAGAACCATGTTTGTCTAGGGCTAATCTTTCCCACTATTGATGCAAAACAATTCTGGGTACTTTACCTAATGCTCTATGAAATCTGAGATTTTCCAGTCTGGCTGGTAGAATAGGGACTATTCCTAGCCCTGTGTGAGTAGCAGGTACTATTATCCTTAATCTTTTTAAAGGATTCTTTCCCTATTTTCAGGTATTTCCCTATGTGCATGTGCTGACAAGGGCTCAGCACACTTTTCAGATTATTGTGGTATTTTTCTGTGTTGCTCTCTTCTCCCTGATTCTCTGTCCTTCCAACTTTAGCCACTTAGATTTCCCGCGAGTCTTCGCAACAAATCAACTCGGGGAGTCTGCTGGGTTCCACCCAGGTAGACCCTGTAAGAGCCACTGCCTGTAAAGTCGCCCATTGACAGAACCTACTTCGTTTGTCTGCTATCTTTCAGAATGACTGTCCTTTATTACCTGATGTTTAGAGAAATTTTTTTCAAGTATTTTGTCTGTTTTGTTTGTTTCTTTCTTTTGTTGTTGTTGCTTTATTAGAGGATAGGATAAACTAGTTTTCATTATTCTATCTTGTCTTAAAATCAAATGAGTATTTGATATGAGAAATAAACCTACTGAAAATCTTTTAATTTTACCTATAGGAAAATCACTCCATCTCTGTGCCTGGGGACTTCCAAAAAGTTCTGTTCAATAAAGTTATACTCTAAATCGCAAAATATTTAACTTGTATATGAAAAAATACATTAAAGTAAGAATTGCAATTTAATAAATATAATTGCATTTAATATATTTATTTGACATTATTAATTTTTTAAAAGAATTAGTAAATGTTCATACAAAATCCATATTGGAAAATAGAATGCCAATCTGATATCTGCCAAAATGATATTTTTTACCAAGAAAATAAATACATGTGCTGCATATATTAGGCTTTGTTCCATCGATAGAAAAAGCCTATCATCCTGGAAATTGTAGAAAAGATGTGTTTCGGTCATTCTGAACTAAGTTGACCCAAACAAAAACATGGGTTCCGTTAATGCCTTAGTGCCTGTGCTTATGTTGCTAACTCTTTGCTTGTGTTCCTTGATTTCTTTTTCCTTCTTTAAGTGATTAAAAAAAAAACATATTTTTTTACTGGTTTCTCTAAAATAGCTTTCACTCTTGCTGGTCATCTGTCTTTTCCCCTGATGTTGCAATGTTTTTGCATCTCCAGTAAGAGTAAAAATCATTTTATATATTTTATGTATTTCTCTCCTGCTTGTCCTGATTTCAGATGCGTGGATTATATCTTTCAAGGGACAATATATGTGACAGAACAGAACAAACAAATGAAAAACAGTTTTTCTGAGATTAAAAACAAGGCAATGGAAGCCTAATAATAATAAAGAACTAGCATTGTATGTTTAAAGATTTTAGGGAAATTGAGTTTTTTATTTTGTTTACAAATTATTATAAATCTGGGCAGTCCATCTAGTGAAAAATTTTGCTTTTAATCACTATGGTCAGCAAGGTGTCTGAATGCTCTTAGATCATTCTGAGCTACGTTGGTATTAAATAACTCAAACAGAAACATGGGTTTTATTAATCCCTCAGTGCTGTGATTATATTTCTATTTTCAAGACCAGAGAACAAAGTAAGATATTACAGAGCCCAAGAATTCCCAAGCTCACAGCACCTCCTGCTCTGCCCAATGCCATAAAATTATGTTTCTCCCCAGCCCTTAGTTTTCTGCAACTGAGATCCTGCCTTCAATTTCTTATGGTTTCTGTGGTTTTAGTTTTTCATTAAATAACCTGTGACTGGCATCACTCACTTATTTTAGCAAAGCTACATCTGTGTGTTGTACCAGATACAGCCCAGTATTTCAGTTGCTTCATACGGTTGTTTGCTTTACCTTTTTACGAAGTCTAATGTGTAGCAGGGGAAGGTTCTGATCTGTGCGGTCCTTGGACACCCGTGCTGACAGCGCTCTGCCTGTGGCACTGTGGGATGAGAGGACCAGACGTCAGGGCCTCTCCCTGGTTCTGGGTTCCCAGGACTGAAGAATGGCTGATGGTACCCAGCAGGTGGAGCAAAGGAGCAGACCGAGCAGATGCAAGCAGACAAGTGCCAAAGTTCACTAAAGCATAGAACATTCCAGAGGAGGAATGGGTCAACCCCTGCAAACAGAGGAGACCCTGAATTTAACAAGATTTTTAAAATTTTATGCCGATTCTCTAATTTTATGTTAAGTAGGGGTGGAATATTCACGGTTTTTCTTGGAAATAGGTGGAGAATTCCTGGAACTCGGAACCCTCCCTGTTTTTAACTTTGTAAAGCAATTTCCAGGGGTTGCCATGGTATTTGTAAACTGTCATGGCGCTGGCGGGCACGATTTTTTTACTTTGTTAACAAGGACACTGTCACCTTATGTGTACACATGCTCCAAAGACCCTCTTTTGTGGCCTTGGTCATATCTCCACTTTGTGGCCTTTCTACCTCTTTCTGGTTGGTCAGTCCTTGGAGACCCCTTTGTTCCCTCTGTTGTAGACAGAGCATCTCCTAGTGCCATCTGCTTCTCGCTGGAAGCCCGCTAGACAAAGCGTCAGTTCCCCCTCCTCCTTGTCCCCACCTAGCAGTATCTAGCGCAAAAATGTACAGACGAGAGAAAAATCGTAGGAGTATGTAGAAGCTATACCGGACCAACCCTAAAAGCAGTGACACCCCTGTTCCACCAGGCAGAGCTCAGTTACGGCGCTGCACTGACCAGAAGAGCTTGTGCTCGGGAGACGGGAGCAGTCTGAGGGTCGACTGACAGTACTGGCTCCCATACTCACATGAGATGTGGAGGGATAACAACCAAGGCCCGGGACTTGGATATCCCCAACGAACCCAGCACCGTGTAGATACCCAGTGTAGGCACAAGAGAAAGCCCTTGAGCTTGGAAGTCAGAGGCACCGAGTTAAGTCCCAGCTGTGAGCTGACCTGTGTCCTCTCAAAGTCCATACACTGAGGCCCTAGCCCCCAGAACCTCAGAATGTGATTCTGTTTGGGGACAGGATCTTTAAAGAGGTAATTAAGGTGAAGTGATGTCATACGGCATGCCCTAATCTAATCTGCCGGGAGTCCTTATAAGGGAAGATTAGGACACAGACACGCAGAGGAAGACCACGTGAGGACACAGAAAAAGACAGCCATCTGCAAGCCACCGCAGGAGGACGCTTGAGCCCAGAAGTTGGAGGTTGCAGGGAGCTATCATGACACCACCGCACTCCAGCCAGGGTGACAGAGTTAAGACCCTATCTCAAAAACAGAATAAAAAATAAAAAAAGAATGAAAACCTAAGATAGCAAAGTACCCAGTTAAAAAACAGTAATTGGAAAATGTGTAAAAATTAATGACTTCTGGTCTAGCATTATACTTTTTGGATGGAATAAACTGCATTGGCGATGTATTCAGATTGGCTCTCACAGAAACAGGTGTGGTGAACTTGCACGTGAGTGGGGTGCACAGGATGAGGCAATCTGGGGAAGGACGACAACCATCTCTTCTTTCAGAACTTCCCATGGAGGTAAATTTGCTCCTCCAGCAAACACACGCAAACGTTTGGGGACCCGTTTGTTAACACAGGATACTAATGTCTGCCCACATTTGTTTCATGAGGCCGTGGGCAGCACCTTATATTTAGTATGTGTTCCGCCTGGTGTGCATTTGTTTTTATTAGCTAGTTCCTGGGATGTGCAAACGTGGTGACAATTATGTTTAAGGGGCACATTGAATATCATCAGATATAAATATATCTATTTTAGAGAATTTGAGAATTATGCAGAAATGCATTTTTCTCTGCCTGTAAGGTAATAGTAACTTTATTTCCTACATTTTTAAGGGGGAGTTTGAAAGATTGGGAGTGAGGTGAGGGGATGTTGATCCAAGGATACAAAATACAGTTAGGAGAAATAAGTTCAAGAGATCTGTTGTACAGCATGGTGTCTATCGTTACCGACATTGTGTTGTATACTTGAAAATTGGCAAGAGAGTAGCTTTTAAGTACTCTTACCACAAATAAATCATAAGTATGTGAAGTAATGCATATGATAATTAGCTTGATTTAGCCATTCCACAATGCATATATACTGCAAAACATTATATACCATAAATGTATCCAATTCTTATTTATCAATTAAAAAATAAATAATAAGAAAAAATTTTAAGAAAGATGAAGTATGGGATTCATAGATTCAAGTATGTTAAAAAGTCTCTTTCATGTGTTAGCCACTAGTTAAGGCCATTTTTCTTGAGTCTTTAGGTTGGTAACAAAAATATGAACAACCACTTATTTGCCAGATTGCGCTATAATATTTCATCCAGATATTTTTCTTTATTACTAGCAAAAATTCCATTAGCGAAGTGGGCTGGACAAAGATAAAAAACACTTGAGAGAAAATTGGCCGCATAAATGCAACAGTTAGAAGCAGCACAATTTAAACACCTTCACTGTGTTCTCTGTGCAGAAAAACACGTTCTGAACTTGCACACGTGTAGAACTGATTTGTGCACCGGGTAAGCTAAGGACGTGTGTGTGTACGAGCGTGGTATGTGTGAGTGTGGCGTGTGTGTGCGTGTGTGCCGGTCCTTTCTCACAGAGGGGGTGCTGTGGTTCCCCCCACCCTCAGGCTGATGTGCTTTAGGTAGCAGCAGCCTCTCTTCAGCGTCTCCACGCACGTTCTGTGTGTTCTCTCCCCCCACGCGCCGACAGAGAGCTGGAATCCAGCAGCATGCCGTTGCATCTTCCAAACAGGAG
Organism: Mirza zaza; assembly: GCA_008750895.1. Classification (NCBI taxonomy): domain Eukaryota; kingdom Metazoa; phylum Chordata; class Mammalia; order Primates; family Cheirogaleidae; genus Mirza; species Mirza zaza. The sequence goes on along the minus strand of VSMD01057136.1, from coordinate 533 downwards.
TCACTAGGTAGAACACATCGAAAGGCAGTGAAAGCCTCTCTCTAACCAGCGTCCTGCCAGATAGGCCCTTTGGGTAGGCCTTTTGTCCTTTTAAAAAAAAACTATCAGCTTTTAAAAAAAAGTTTCCTACAATTTAAAGTCTCAATCAAGTTGATACTCACTTAATGCAATCCTTTTTTTAGAGTTTTATTATAACACTTGCCTTACTGTTCAGTGATCAGAAAAATCCTACTGAATATCATTAGTAGCAATTTTATTTCTCTCTGTCCGCTTAATTCATTAAATTCTGCCTTCCACCCTTTACTGGTTTTCCCCATCTTGTTCTCATGCTATTAAGAGCAGATTTAATTTCTGTTACTTAGCGGCTTCCATTTCCACTGGAGCCGTGGAATGTAGTGAAATTCAGTGGCAGCTTATTCCAGCACACTTTTTTTTTTTACCTTTAGATTAACTAAAGTTCACATATTATTGAGGTTATTTTTTATTGAGGTTATTATTGAGGTCTATTAAGGTTTTTGTCTAATGCCCTTTCT
>VSMD01057129.1:0-34370 GCA_008750895.1 Mirza zaza | reverse complement strand
CATGAGTGGATTAATAAAATGTGGTATATGTATACCATGGAGTACTACTCAGCTTTAAGAAACAATGGTGATATAGCACCTCTTGTATATTCCTGGATAGAGCTAGAACCCATTCTACTAAGTGAAGTATCTCAAGAATGGAAAAACCAGCACCACGTGTACTCACCAGCAAATTGGTATTAACGGATCAACACCTAAGTGGACATATAGGAGTAACATTTATTAGGTGTCGGGAGGGTGGGAGGGGGGAGGAGGGGATGGGTGTATACAACCACAATGAGTAAGATGTGCAACGTTTGGGGGATGGACATGCTTGAAGCTCTTACTCAAGGGGGGAGGGGGGCATGGGCCATATAAGTAACATTAACACTTGTACCCCCATAATACACTAAAATTAAAAAAAGGAATATCTGAGGTGGGGTAATTTATAAAGAAACAAGGTTTATTTTGCTCAAGGTTCTGAATGCTTTACAAGAAGCATGTTGCCAGCCTCTGTTTCTGCTGAGGGCTTCAGGGAGCTTCTACTCACGATGGAAGAGGAGGGGGGAGCAGCATCACTTGGCAAGAGAGGGAGCAAGAGAGAGAGGAGAGGGGTGCCATGCTTTTTTCTAAACAATCATATCTCCTGGGAACTGATAGACGGAGACCTCACACATTTCCATGAGGATAGCACCAAGCCATTCATGAAGGACCCACCCCCTAGACCCAAACACCTCCCACTAGGACCCACCTCTAACACTGAGAATCAAATTTCAACATGAGATTTCGAAAGGACAGATATCCAACTATATCAGCTGCCTTTTGAATGCACGTGAAGACACAATGTGGGAGAACCCGTTCTACTAAGTGAAGTATCTCAAGAATGGAAAAACAAGTACCACATGTACTCACCAGCAAATTCGTATTAATGGATCAACACCTAAGTGGACATATAGGAATAACATTTACCAGGTGTCAGGCAGGTGGGAGGGGGGAGGAGGGGATTGGGTATATACAAACACAATGAGTAAGATGTGCAAAGTTTGAGGGATGGTCAGGCTTGAAGCTCTAACCTGAGGGGGGAGGGGGGCATGGGCAGTATACATAACCTTAACATTTGTACCCCTATAATATGCTGAAATAAAAAAAATTAAAAAAAAAAGAAAACAGAAAAAAAAAAAAAAGACACAATGTGAGATAGCACTAGGCTCGTCCTCTCTGGCTTCAATAGTTTGCAGATGGGAATATCCAAAACACTGTACAAAATTACATTCTATTATGAAGGTAGATACTTGTTCCCCAAATAAAAGCTCAAAGCTCAATTAAAATTTGTTTGTTGTGAACTTTGTTTATCTACCCCTTCTGCTCCTCCAACCATTTAATGAGCAGTTTGGGTCATATGTTAATGACACAAAAATAAACCTACTTCCTTTGCCTCTCAACTCCAAACATAGTACAAATGTCTATGTTTTATTCAATTTTCAGTATTATCATCATCTCATTTTTTTCCTGATGACTGAATCATTAGATGTGTTTGCTAAACTCTTATTCTATGGAATAGTACACAGTTCTCCAATACTTCACCCAAGCCAGGGAGCCAGCAAGCTGCTACTAACTAAAAATGTCATTTAATTCTTCACAGGGTTAGTGGGCATTTCATTGGGGAACTCCAGTGGTTATTGTTCTTTTGAAGGAAAAAATGTAATTTTTACCAACTATATTCAGGAAATACATTTTGGCATTTGTATTTGAGTGTGAGATGAACAACATTCTCAAAAAAAAAAAAAAAAAAAGAAAGAAAGTGAAATCAATGAAATATCTGTGGGTGCTAATATTCTCCAAACTTCAATTAATGTAGAGACAGTCTCTCAGCAAAGCCACCAGAATGGTGTGTAACTTATTCAATAAACATACTGGAAGTATATAATTAAAAATTGTAGCTGGGCATGGTGGCACAGGCCTAGAGTCCCAACTCCTCCAGAGGCTGAGGTGAGGCAGGAGGATTGCTAGAGCCCAGGAGTTTGATCAGCCTGGGGGATATAGTGAGACCCTGTCTCAAAAATAAAATAAAATAAAATAAAATAAAATAAAATAAAATAAAATAAAATAAAATAAAATAAATAAAAAAAGGAACTCTAATCACATTTCAAATAAGGATGTTAAGAAGCATTGCAGCAGAAAAGCAAAAGCACTATCCATAATAGCCCACTCACTATTAACTTAGGTTTCTACTTAGAGGGTAATTTATTAGCATTGAGTAAAACCAAACAAGGTTTTTCTTTGGTCTTGTCTTTCAGGGACAATTGATTTTAAAGAAAACAAAACAAGATTTTCAATTAAGCTGATAAAAATTAGTAGGTTAGTAAGTACCTATAATTTATCTATAATTGCCTCTCAGATGTTGATCAGAAAACTATCAAGAAGTTAGTCTAAACAATTTCAAGTGATCATCAAAATTGAACGTGACAACTGAATTTTCAGCTGTGTGGTAGCACAGTCTGAAGAAAAGCTGAGTTTCTTTCCCCACCCCAATTTTCTTAGTTCATAAAAACGAGGACTAGAAGTTCAAAGCCCTTTGTACCTGCCTGAAATTGTGTGCTACTCAAATGCACTTTGTTCTTTCACATTCCTGTGCTCAAAGAAAAGAGTTTGATTCCTCTTAAGAGACAGTGGCTGTTTTCACAGGACAGCTTTTGTTGCTAACTCACATACGCCATCTTGAAGATGTCTATAAATCTCAACTACTGAGGCATGTTTTCTAACATATAGAGACACTAGCTAGGAACTGAGATTTTTGTAGCTCTACATCACTCTGTTTTTCTGGGCTGAAGAATCAGTAATCTGAACATCAGTATCACTGAAGCCCAGGCAATGGTCTCTCTGATTTCCACCCTGTAAGCTCAAGAGCAACGCATCCATGCTTTATTTATCCTTGGAGAGGATTAATTTAATTTTGATTTCCTCTCTCTGTGTTTGCTTTGGAGGTTTTCACATATATTGCTGAAACTGACTAGAACTTGGCAGTGAGAAGGCTGTAATGTGATGTATGTCCCTTCAGCTTCCCTAGGCCAACTTGGCGGGGCTCTCAGTGCAGGCAGTGAGGACAGCTTCATCTCTCCTGCTGGAGGCAGAAGATCAGATGAGAAACAAAGTCACGGTGTTCCATTTTGGGCCAAAACATTGCACACTTAATGTTCTAAGTGAAAGGTGCCCTTCATTCTATCACTTTTCGTAGGACATGAGTATACAGAAGAGGGGATAGGGTAATAATCAGATAAAAAAAAATACTAAAAATTCAGGATCTGCCACTGTCCTTTTCTGTCCCCACCCCCACTCCCCGTGTGGGTATGTAAAGAATGGTTGATCCAGGTGGTCGTTCAGAAACTAAATCCAGATGGTAGCCTGACATACATATTCCGAGACATGCTACTATATTGAAAAACTTTGTTTCTGACTCTGATCAATTACTTTTAATAAAATTCTCCCCAGACTAAAACAGACTTCATTGAGAAACAAATGAAGAATAAAGCTCACACCTTTTAAAACTTCTGTTGACACATTCAGTATCTCTCCTGACAAAAAATCTTGAAGGCAGAAATTCTGTTTTATAACTATTTTTCTACCTTAAAAACAACACCACAGTTCTGGTGAGGTATAAATCCTACCTACTGCTATTTATGATGATAATGATAATGATGATGATTTCGCCAACATGAAAAAAGATTTTTGTATTTTGATTTTCCCACAAGAACTTAAAACCTGCATTAGAAAGTGCTGCTTTTAAAATTGAAGACTGTATTTAATTGGTGGCTTTTCAATAAAAGAATATAAAACAGCAGGTATGGAGTGTTTGACCAGAGGTTTTGCAAGTACCATACTTAATGACAAGGTGCTTCCACAGCAGTCAGGATTTACCATGTGCAACATTTACTTGGGGGGCAGTTCACAAGCTCTTTGCCAGCTGAAATGCATTTGTTTCATCTTCCGCTTCAAGTGCTCAAGAAAGTGTTTTCCTTGGCCAGCCCCTCATGAACAGCGGTGCCCTGAAGCATGGTGACCCACGGCCCCACTCTTGTAACTAGAGCCCAAAGCTAGAAACCCTCTCAACACACAGAAGAGCTCTTGCCGGGCAAATTACAGAAAATGAAACATTTAACTGGGTTGGAGTCTTTTCTGTCTCCATAAGAAATATTTTTAGTAAAACTGTCTGAGATGGCCACTAAGAACCAGAAAATTATTGCTTTGAAAAGCTTGAGTAAGATTTAAAAAAATACAAAAACAAAAACCTTTTCAGTTGCTTTCTAAAGATATAACCATATTTTCTGCTTCTCAAATTACAAAGTCCAGTGGAAACTTTGGCATCAATATCCTACTGCATTTTAAGGATCAAAAAGTGAGGTCAAGAAAGGATTTTAGACCAATCAGATATGACAGCACAAAAGTGAGGAAGAAAAACTTCTCAAAATCTTCCCTAGTTCACTTCCAAACCAACTCATTACTTAAAACCCAACTGCAAAGGTGGCTTAGACTCACAGAATTTTAGAGCTGAGATGTGAAGTGTCCCCCACAGAGATCGTTTCAGTCTTATCATTTTACGGATAAGCAAACTGAGGTTCAATGAAGTTAGACAATATGTTGCAGATTAGAGAAATGAAAGATCTTAGATGTTCTGAGTGCTCTCCAACAACACAATATTGTGTAAAAAAAAACAAAACATTAACACACTAAATGCGTAAAGGTTGTAACCTCAAAGATCAGAGCACACATAACAGGTTACAGACATCTGAGTGCAATGCATTCAGCCACTGCACGCTGATTTCCTACTCTGTGTAGGCCACTCTGGCATATACTAGGGAAGCAAATATTAAGAAGAGTTCAGATTATGGTGGGGAAGAGAACCAGGGCAGTGAAAAATAACCAAACTGTGGAGTAAATACCTATCATAGACAGCAGCACTCAAAGTAGCGTTTATGTTCATTAAGTGAACAATCCACACACAAAGAAGACCTGGAACTTGCTTCTCTGTGCTAAGTGTTGTTTAGCATCATCAGAGAAGAATTCTCAAAGGCTGGGTTCCCTTGAGCTGTGTCTTAAAGAATGAGTGGATAACTAAAACGTGGTATACGCTCACAATGGAATATTACTCAATCCTAAGAAACGACAGTGAGCTAGCACCGTTTATGCTATCCTGGATTAAGCTTAAGCCCGTAATACAAAGGGAGACGACACAAGATCTGGAAAATGGGCTACACATCTACTCGCCATCAAATTGGCACTGACTGACTAAAACTAAAAACGGTAATGTTCAACAGGGATTTGGGGGTGGGGGAGACCCACATTTTAAGGAAGTGGTGAGCATTGTGGAGGGGAAGGGATAACCTCTATCCCTTTTTAGGGAGAGGTAAAGATATACCTTGTAACCAAAATCTCCGAAAAAAAATCTGTAATCAGGAAGTGGGCAGGTGGAAGGGGGGAGGTGGGGAAGGGTATGTACTTACATGGTGGGTTCGGTACACACTACCTAGAGGTTGGACACGCTAGAAGCTCTGGCATAGCTGGATGGGGGAAAGGGGGTAGGGGCAAGATACCCTAACAATATCTCTACCTCCATAATATGAAGTAATAAAAAATTATTAAAAAAAAAAAAAAGAATGAGTAGAAGTTGCTTAGGGGACTGCGGGGAAGAAGGACAACCCAGGAAGATGGGAACAACACATGGTCAGTCACCTGGGCAGTATCTCAGGGTAACGTTCAGTATGTTGGTATAGTTAATACGCACTATGCAAAGGAGAGAGGAGTGCTAGAAGGTAAATTTCAAAGGTTTAGCAGTAGCATTGTATGACATGCAAAGGATAAGTGGATACAATTATCTGATGTTTGTAATAAGCTCACTGAAATGGTGAATGGAACAACTTTATGCTATAGCCCATCATTTCTCAAAGTGCATGTCATGGAATACTAGTCTGAGGAAGTTCCCCATTTATTATTTTTTTTTATAAAAAAGGCTTTTTTATTCAAATACATTGAGAAATGCTGTATACTCTCACCCACCTAACCAAGGTCACAACTCTTACTTTTGTATTGATACTTCTGAATATCTAGCAAAAAAGAAATATGCTGTCAACTTTGGTTTAACCCAGCATTGTGACAAAGAATGATTTTTGAACAATATTTACATGCTAAGTAGCTACCACATGGAATACAGTTTGGGAAAGGCTGCTGTAATTGACAGAGTCAAGGAAGGGTTTTTGGGAGAGGACATTAGAGGCAAGTAAGATTTAAGAAAGACAAAATAAGGCCTAAGTAGACTGGTTTGATTTCAGATGGGGAGTGGAGGTCAAGGACGCTGGATCAATATAGTTTAGAGGTTATCAATAATATGGAGGGCAGGATTTATGGAGAGTACATACAACAGCCAGTTGGAAGTAGTGAGAACTCTACCTACTCTGTCTCAGTTAGTGTTCCTTTGTGTTCTTAGTCTTGTGATGCTGCTACCAGACTCCATTCTAGTGGCCAAGTTCTTTTACCCAAAATGAATTGAAAAATAATCAAGGAATAAAACAATCAAATCATACACTTCTTTTATTTAATGCCCCCCAAAATAATCTAACCCAAACCAGGGTGTGAACATGCATATGATAAAATGAATGATCCTATTAAAAGCATTCAAAATATAATCAGAATCCTCCCAACTGTACCCTTAGTAAGATAATAGACTGCTCAGGCTGTAAAGAACAGGAATTTTACAGACTACCTGTTAGCAGGTATTTAATCCAGCAAGTGGACAAGGAATAGTCAGAATAGAAGCTAGCTGAGAGGAGGAGCAGTGTATACAAAGGCCCTTTGCAATGGGCATGGCTCCCTGCTGTGTATTTCCTCCAAGTGGGTAATTCATACAAAACAAGACTTTACATTTCAGCTCAGTAAGTGGATAAAACCATCTGATGCTTATAACAAGTTCATTGAAATGGTGAATGGAAACAATGAAACAGACTTCTCAGGCCTTTAGGAGGCCAACACTTTCCTCCAAAATATCCAGAAAAATTGAGACTATATAAGATTGTTTTATTTGTTAAAGTTTTTCTGATAAATTGTATACCTTCCATTATTTATTTCAGATCTTGCCTAAACTCAAGACAAAATCTTATATATACAACATCTTTTAATTAACAATCAGAGAATAAGAATATTATATATATATATATAATAAAAAGAAATCTGGTTCATAAAGTTCAACTACAGCAAAAATACGTTCAATTAATATATGAGAAAGATAAAACTTAACACTTTGAATATAAAGCATATTTTGACTTGGTTTCTTTTATTAGAGAGCTAATATCCCATTCCAGGCACTACAACTGATGCATTATTCATCTTATTACTGATTTATTTTATGTTCCAAAATAAATGCAGATCATTTATTTGACCCAGCCTATTACTGTTCAAGGAGGTCTTGAGGGAAAGTCTGCTGATATCAGGTTCATTCACATAACAAGGGCTGACCAAGGCCAAGGCCATGTTTGCAGTGCTGTGAATTCCAGTGGTCCTTCTAGAGGTCAGCCCTGGAATCTTAATGATCTATCTAAAAGAAAGGCTGTGAGTCTGTCCAGAAAAACAACAAAAAGTCTTCCAGTTAACTAAGAAAACTTAACTCTTTTTGATAACATAGGGCAACATAAAAATCTATCAATGGCAAAAATCTCAGATATGCCTGAGATAATTATCAGTTGCATTTTTGTGGCCAGGAGAGAATGAGCTAAATTCTAACTGAATTGTAGGGGAAGAAGGGTTCTGTTATAGCTTTGAAATTTAACAATTGCCCCCCTTTTTTGGTTAAAACCCAAAACTCCTAACATAAACAGTGAAATTCCAAACCCTGTGAGTTATAATAATAAACTTTGTAGATTGGAGCTATTCCCTCAAGTAAGGGGATATAGTTCACAGTGTGAGTTTGCTTTCTGAACAGAAAAGCCCACACCCAACCTGGTTGGATTTGCTATGTACAATTCAACTATCTCTAAAGATCGTTTCTCATCCTGATGATTGTTTTCAGTGTCTTTCTTTAATAACCTTGACTTCTTTGCAACAACCTTTTGTACAGGCAATGATAGTGAAGACTGAATCTTCTTAAAAATCTTTCAAGAAACCTCATTATACATCTATTTGTTTCTATAGGAGTTCATATAAAATAATATAGCCATATCCAAAAGAAGCTAAAGTGTTCTGTGAGCTATGTACAGATATTTTGATAACACTGACATCATTTATTGAGCCTGGAGTAATCCCAGGCCTTACAGTGGATTGCCACCTGTTCTTAACCTAGTCTGCAAGGCTTGTTTTCACACCTCCGTTTCAAAGCTGAGGAAACAGTGGTTCAGAAAGGCACCTGATGCCACACAGTAAGTAGTGGAGCTCTTTTTGATCTAATCTGCAGGGCTCTAATGCCTATACCTAGTTTCCCCTCTATAACATTAGAATGCAATGTGACTGATTTTTCCCAACATACCAGATGTACGTCCAAATGCATGTTCTCACTTGCAAGATAATCTGCTCAGGGAATTACATGCTTTTTCCAGTAGACTGCCATTGAGTCACGTATGATTTTGGATCTCTCCCTTTTGGAATTCACTTCAGAGTTTAAAACATTTAAAACATAAATGGCATGAAACTTCTGTTCTTTAAAGATGTGTTTAATGAATAGAAAAAAAATAATAATTAAAAGCCAAGATGTATGAAAAAATGGGGGATCAGGATTGGGGATACGATTTTGGGTCAAAAAATGAGGTATAACTAAAAGCACAAGATTAATTTTCTTGTGTGCTCATGGACTCTGAAGACAACCCCAAGGAGACCCAAAAATGTTTAAGCAGTGGTAACATTGTTGGAATCACTGCACATTCTTACCATGTGACCATTTCAAAGGACAAATTCGTCTTGAAGAATAACATCTGCTTAAAAATATGTTTCTGTGTTTCATGGTCAATGTTTGTCCTCAGCTTACACACCATGAACCCTGTCTAATTCCAAAACATTGCTCCAGTAACCAAATGATGAATAGATGACAATACTTCTAGAGTACTATCAGCCATCAATGAAGATGAAAGCATTACTTTCAGTTTGATTATTTAGCATTTTTCTCTACCTTCAATGGCTTTTAAAGGTCCAAGGAAACTCAATACTTTGCAGGTCATATTGTATTGTGAATCATCCAGAAAATTTGGTGGAACAGTCAAATAAGGCTAAAAATAGCAATTAAATACATTTTGCAAAAAAGATTAAAAAAGATTTAAAAAAGACAGGTGGACAACTGACAAGACTATATGTAGAAAAACAAATTACAAAGTCATATCTGAATTTACAACTTCAGATTTTAAAAGACCTCCTATAATGTTATTTCCAGCATAAAATCTATGAAAACAGGATCATTTTTAGAAACTAAATGAAAACCCTGTTAATATAGCCAATTTTAAATGGGAGGAAAAAGAGATGCAATACTGGCCAAAGGTGTTTGAACCACATAAAACAAACTTTAAGGATATTTTGAAGAGTTAAAACTCTTTAACATAATACCTCTTTCAAGTAGTTTAAAGATATTACTTGGTAATATTCTTGGAAGCAATCCATTTAGAGACATTAAGATATCTTCAAAATATCCCTATTTGTTGTATTCTTATATAGTCAAAAAACATACATAAAGGCACAGAGAGTAAGTACCATGGCTTTTTCTTTCCCTAAAAGGCAGGGAAAATAAAGTAGAGGTCCCTCTCATTGACACAACCCAGAGTTTAGTCATGGAATGAGTTCAGGTTCCTTTTATATAATTTTCAAGATTTTTACAGTCATTGACATTATTAGCATTAGAAGCTCCTGCTAACGGGGGTAGTTTCAAACCTACTATAAATATTTATGTTTAACATTTGACATTTTTTGCTAATCATATGCCATTTTAGATCCAAAGAACCCAAAATGTTGTAAAAAAAGGTTATATATTTCTCTCTGTCCATATTCCATTAAGAGATCCATCAGACCAAGCCTTCAAGATGACCCAAGAAATCAAAGCTGAAATTACATTGTTGAATGAAACAAATCATGTAAATATATATAGAGATTTCAATTCAACATTGAGCCTCTAAATTGTAGCATAGTTGTTTACATGACTCTGGAACTCTCAGCCACTGGTACACCTGTAGCTGCCATGGCCACTGATCACAACCACTCCAATCTTTGGTGATCATTGAACCAATGGAGAATCATCCAGAGGCGGAGAGGAGTTAGTTTCATCTCAGACACAAAGCCAGAGCTAGAAACTATTAATCATGAGTCCTAAACATTAGAAATATTCATTAGCTTAAACTAATATTTCTTTTAAAAAATAAAAACAAGCCAATTTCTGAAGAGATATGAGTAAAACTTTTATAGAACATATCCACTGTTGAGTGTGGCATTATTAATAAAGTGGAATCCATTTATACAGGAGAAGGGATCAGAAGTAGCTAGGTGAAATTAAAAGGATATAGGTAAGAAGTTCAGGAACGAATATATGGTTCTATGAGACCTGATAGAAAATTAGACAAAGTGTAGAGGAGAACATTACAGAAACTTTGCATGCACTACAAGGTTGCATCCAACCTTCTTTCCACTACCAAAGTAGGAGGAGCAGAGAACACACCTGACATTGTTCAAATGGAACAAAAGGTACAGCCAAATTAGAATGAAGCATGTACCACTCTCAATTACTTTGACTCATTACTATCTCATTACTATGAGAGTTTTACTCATATCTCTTCAGAAATTGGCTTTTCTTTCTTAAAAGAAACATCAGTTTGGACTAATGAATGAGTCTTACTATCTCTCACGATAGTAATGAAAGAAGACCTATGAAAATCAAGTTAAAGAGTAATTAAATGAAAAGACAAAGCAACCCATGTTTCACTTAGCTCTACCTTGGGGTAAGGTCGGAGGATGAGTTTGGGAAAAGCTACGCAGCAGATAAAGGACGACACTAAGAGGGCGTGGCTGCGAGTGTTCAGGACTTTACAAATGAGTTGTTTATTCCACTGACTTTGACTTTGGCCACAGAACTACAGATCTGTGCTATGAATTGTGTCTCCTGGCCAGTGGGATGGCTCTTCTGTGTTGAAGGAAAAGTTAGAAGACGCAGGTATGTGACCGAATACCAAGCACAAATACAAAGGTAACAATATAAAGAAAAACTTTTAATTTTAAGTAAAAGAGATGGAAAAAGATTAATTTATGTAGTCTATGATAAAGGCAGAAATTTTATCACTTTCACAGGAAACTTCAACATGAGTTCTTGGCCTGATTCATATCGAAGGAGAAGCTTTTAGCTCTTAATATAGACTTTTTCTTATTACAGGAGATTGTCATATGCAATTAAAATTTCAACATCAATCTACTCAAGCAAGGCAATGCTGCAGTAACAAACAGTCCCCCAGACAGCACACAAGCTTACCCTCCCCCACGCTATATATCCAATACAGACTGTATCCTGATGGCAGAATCTCCATGTGGATATCCTGTGGTCTTTGTGGCAGAGGGAAAAGAGAACAAAGCAAACAAAGCTCTTAAAGCTTCCACAAGAAAGTGACACATCATTTCCACTTATATTCTATTAGGGGGAGAAATGACATGAACAAGCCTGACATCAATGCAATGGAAATGTATAATACTCCCTGAAGAAGAGGCAGCAAATAATTTGAAACCATAATATAATTTACTATAATATTTAAGTTTTTATAAAAATGATTCTTTTTATTATTTTTTTATTTTTTTTAATTTCAGAATATTACAGGGGTACAATATTTTGGTTACATGGATTGCTTCTGTATTGCTTGCGTCAAAGTTATAAGTGTGTCCATCACCCAGATAGTGTACATTGTAGCCATTTTGACATTAATAATGGTCATTGCGTGTGCTAGTTGGGGCCCACTGAGAAACATGCTAAGACAGGATTAGAGGTGCAAGTGATTTATGGGGTGGAGGAAGTGGGGAAAAATAGGAAGGAGCTGTGGGAGACTGAGAGAGATGTCAGACTGAGATGGAGGGCTGATCTCTGTGGAGGAGAAATGGGAAGAAGGAAGGTTGAAAGAGTCAGGCTGCTGCGTAGTTCTAAGAAAGTTCTGACGAAGCCAATGGGGAGTCATTGAGTCACAGACACATGTAAGAGCAGTCCTGAGAAGGCCTTAGTATCCCCGCAGTGATCAATCATTGGCCGGGAACAGCCATGAAAGCATAACCCTGGCGTGAACAGAGCGGTGGAGCAGAGCACAGCACCTGGGGCCATCAGTGAATCACACTCCCCTAAGGAAGAGGTCTGAGAAGCATATTTTCATGGCCACAACATTGTGCTTAAAAATTCTGCACTTTGAATACTTACCTTCAAACTCAACGAGACGCATACATTAAATAGGAACACATTTTAGTATGTCAATCATACTTCAGTAAAAAAAATAAATTCTACACTTGGATGCTTTTGATAAATACCCTTCTTTTTTTCTTTTTAAATTCATTGACTGGCTGCAGTATGTTAACATCTGCCCAATGTGTCAAACCTTGCATGTGAGCACTGGGGACACGAAGAAGAGTAACATACAGATGTAGGTTTTGAAGAGTTCACTTCCCAGTGCATGATACAGAAGTGGTGACAACAGCACCAACAACAATAATAAAGCCTATGTATTTATTGATCATTCACTCGAAGCATTTTATATATATATATATATATATATATATATATAAAATCTCATTTATTCATGGTAAGTCTTCATATAGAAACTCTTTTATTCTCATCCTCATTGTACAGATGAGAAAATTGAAGTACAGACACATTTGATAAGAAACAAAATTGCAGGAGACACAAATTATGTTGGGAGAAAAGCTGAAGAATGACTCCCAACCTAGGCCTTTGTATAAGTTAAAACTGAATTCTCCTACAAATAGCAAGTCTCAAAATATCTGGATAAATTAGATAAGTTTTCTTTTTCATCATCAAAGCCTGGAGGTTAGCAAGCTGAGGCAGATGAGGATCCACGTTCCTTCCATCTTGCTGCACTGCCACATTCTAATGGCAGCCATCAGTCAGTAGTGAAGAAGGGAGGGAAGAACAACATGGGCATGTTCCCTCCCTTAGATGGTGTTTTCCAGAAGGCATGTGCACAGCATCCACTTAAGTAGCATAGGGCACAACATAGTCATGTGGCCATACTCAGCTTCTGGGAAATATATTCTCTATTCTAGGAAAACAGGAGCCACAAAAAAAAAAAAAAAATTCAGAAGTTCTACCACCATGGAAGCAGGAAGAATGGATATTGGGAAGCAACTAGACATCCTTGACATAATCTTGAAGAAAAATGTAGGAGTTGGTCAGGTAGGAAAGGGGAATATGGGCTTTTTCAGTTAACATGTACATAGATAGGGACACAAGAAACAATTCAACATAGGGATGTGACTTTTAAGGCTTCATTAGGAGTTAGAATTGGCTTCTGAAGTTGATGAAAGGCCTTGCTAGATTTTAAGTAGAGAGATGATGTACCAGATTGGATTTGCACCATGGAGGGGGGGTGGGTGTTGATGATGGTGGTGTTTATGGTGGCAGTGGTAATGGTACAAATAATGAATGTTTACTTATCTGGTTACTGTGCTCACTTAACTTCCAGCTACCTATGAAACAGGTAATTTTACTACCAACATTTTTAACATAATCAAACAGAGGGTCAAAGAGATGATCCAATCTACACAATTACAGGGCAGATTTGAATCCAAGCAGATGACTGCTACAAGCCAGAGGGAATGAGGGCCCAAACCAAGTGCTAGTGACTGGACATAAGGAAGAAACAGCACATCGTAGGCTGGAGATCATCTGAGTGTTGGCACCAAGAAGGAAGAATCAAGACTCAACGAGATTTTAAGCCCACAAGTTAGGGTGAATGCAAGTGACATAAGCAGAGAAACAAAGAACAGAAGGAAGTAGTCTTGGGGAAGAAAAAATGGATGTGTGTGATGTCAAAGCCAGATCAGTAACTACACTGTTGAGACTACCAAAAACAGACAAGACCAACAGAAAATAACCTGGCATATCGACTTGGTTAGATAAAATACGTGGGTATTCAGATGAAATTTGCATTCAACAGTTGATCCTCACTCTAACTTCCGAGAAACTCTGCTTAAATTCATCAAGCACGGTCCTCTTTTCCAGGAATAAGAAGTTTGAGTTTCATAAATTAGCACCCTGCAGATACTAGACTATCAATCCACAGTGTTTTCTTTCCTGCTACCATCTACCCACTTCAGACAGCAAAGTTGGTTGATTCCATCAGATAAAACTGGCCCAAAAGAAGTGGATTTAAATTATGTTTGATCAACATTCTGACAGTCACTGTAACTATAAAAAGAAAGGAAAAAAAAAAAGAACATAACATAAACAATTTCCTGCTTCTGCTTAAACTAATTTCAATGTGGAATATTACCCTGGGATCATTGTTGGTGCATATTTACTATTATTTATTTTCTAAGTTTCCAGTGTTATGCACCAGTAACTAGAATTCACTATAGTCCGTCAATATATCCCCATAAAGTTTCTCTTTTATTCATTAAAAAGTTAAAACCAAGTATAGAAAGTCTTCTATTTTCACCATAAAGTAATCCTACAAACAAAATTGTCATATTTAAAACTCTCATAAAAAATTACTATGGTTAAAATTCAATACTTGATGTCACATTAAAAAATGATCAACTAAGACTAAGGCAGGGCTAAAAGTTCTATTGTGAGCCAGCAGGTAATAAATGACAAAGAGAGAGCTGTCCCACCTTATTTTTTGTTTTCTCTGACGATGCCAATGAACTAGCATTTGAAAATGAAGGAACAAAAACAGGTAAATGGTGTGAACTTAAATATGAATAAAGAAACTCAGAGAATACCTGTGATATGATCCAAAGGAGTTCCAGTTTTCTACCTCAGGTTAAAAATGTGCCAGAGTACCAACTGAACATTCATTGGTTAAAATCATTGAATGTAATATTTGAAGAATTATGGAAAATGGAAATAATGCAAAAAAAATACAACAAATGAACAAGTACAAAATTTTCAAAAAATAAGCAAGTATACTCTCCAAACTGAAGATATTGCTATGGATTAGTAATTGATAATCTGAATGTGGCTGTTAGTTGAGGTAGTGATCATTAATAGCTAGCACGGCTTTACTGCATACAGAAAACTCCATTTTCTTCTTATACAAGGTTATTACACAAATAAATACAGTTTGTAAATATAGCAGTGGAGATGGATGATGGTGGTGATTGTACAACATTATGACTATATTTAATACCACTAAACTATATTCTTAAAATGATTAAAATAGTAAATTTTATTTATGTGTATTTTATCACAATAAAAAATAATAGAATCAAAAAATGTATAGTAGATAGTATATGTGGACTTCTAAGAAAACAACTCAGAACTATAAACAATAAAGAATTTTTAAAAAGATTAAATAAGTAAATTTTATCAAGTTGAATATACCATTTTATGACTCACTGTCAAATTTAGGAAGAGCTATTTCTGGCAGAACTCTCTTTGGACTTAGCTGTTACTTATTCAGTAACAAACTGCCTGCTAGAGTCCTATACCTATGAAAACATCTTTCAAAATGAAGCCTAAATACATTTTATTAGAAAAACAAAAGCTGAAAGAATTTATTCCCAAAGACCAAAGCAAAAACAACAAAAAAAGTAAAAGGAATTTTTTCAGAAAGGGGTATGATACCAGATGAAAATTTGAATCTTCAGAAGGTAATGATGAGCTCCAGAAAAGATAAACATTAAGATGAATGCCAAAGATATTTTTTCTTGTTTTTAATCACTTTTAAACATAACTGAATTGAAGCAACATAATAATACGGATTGTAGGGTTTTTAATGTATGTACAAGTAAAATACATTACAACAGCACAAAGGTTGGGAGGTAGAAAATGCCTGTATACTGTTGTAAGTTTCTCACACTATATGTAAAATCCCATAGTATTGTTTAAAAGAAGACTGTGATAAGGAAGATGTATACTGTAAAGCTTAGAGAACCCCCCAAATAAAGAATTTAAAAAGAAATAACTAAAAAACAAGAGTGTAGATAAAATGGGATCATAAAGACAGTAACAACAAAAAAACAATCCAATGGAACGTAAGAAAAGAAGAAAGGGAAATAGAACAAACAGGACGAAAAGAAAACAGGTAGCAAGACGGTAGACAGGAATATAACCATATCAACAATTATAATAGATGTAAATGGTATGATTACCCCAATTCAAAAAAAAAAGAGATCAAAGATACAATAAATGGCTTTTAGGTAATAATAACGTAAGTATATTTAAAATTTGCTAAGCGGGTAGATCTTATGTTAAGTGTTCTTAACACACAAACACACACAATAATAAAGGGGACAGGTAATAAATATGCCTTTGGGAGGTGATAAATATTAATATGTCTATGGCCCTGGTGGTGGTGGTGATAGTTTCATGGGTATATACTTATCTCCAAACTCAGGGAGATGTATACATTAAATATGTACAGCTTTTTACAAGTCAATCATACATCAACGAAGTGGTTTAAACAAACAACCTTCAAGATCCAACCATATAATGTATATAAGAAATCTAATTTAAATAAAAAGACAAAATTAGTCCAGGTGTGGTGGTTCACACCTGTAACCTTAGCACTCTGGGAGGAAGAGGCTGGAGGATCACTTGAGCTCAGGAGTTTGAGACAAGCGTGGTAGCATATACCTGTAGTCCTAGCTACTTGGGAGGCTGAGGCAGGAGGATTGCTAATTTCCCTGGAGTTTGGCCTTGTAGTGAGTTATGATGACACTACTGCACCTTAGCTGGGGCTACCGAGAGACACTGTCTCAATACATAAATACACAACTAGACAAAACTAAATGAATGGAAAAAGTATATACCATGTCAATACTAATCAAAAGAAAGCTAAGTAGCAAAGTAAATTTCAGATAAAGAAATATTACCAGGGATATAGAAGAACAGTTTATAATTATAAAAGGGCCAATTCATCAAGAAGGTGAAATAATCTTAAGTGTGAATGCCCATAACAACAGGTGTTCAAAACATATGAAGCAGAAACTAATAGAACTGGAAGGAGAAATGAAGAAATCCACAGTTTAGATAGAAACTACAAGACATGTCTTCCAATAGTTTTTTTTTATTATTTATTTATTTTTATTTCAGCATATTATGGGGGTACAAATGTTAAGGTTACGTATATTGCCCATTCCCCCCTCCCCCTTCGAGTAAGAGCTTCAAGTGTGTCCATCTCCCAAACGTTGCACATCTTACTCATTGTGGTTGTATATACTCATCCCCCACTCTCCGGACACCCGATAAATGTTACTTCTATATGTCCACTTAGGTATTGATCCGTTAATACCAATGTCCTGGTGAGTACATGTGGTGCTTGTTTTTCCATTCTTGAGATACTTCACTTAGTAGAATGGGTTCCAGCTCTATCCAGAAATATATAAGAGGTGCTATATCACCATTGTTTCTTAAAGCTGAATAGTACTCCATGGTATACATATACCACATTTTACTAATCCACTCATGTATTGATGGGCACCTAGTTGGATAGAACAAGTAGATAGAAATCCAATAAGGATATCAAACTGACCTAATTTAAAAAACACCCCACCCCAAAATAGCTAAGTATATATCAAAGTGCATATGAAACTTTTGCCAACATAGAAGATATTGTACATCACAAAACAACCTCAACAAATTTAAAATAATTAATATCATACAAAGTATGTTTTCTGACTACCATGGAATTAAACTAGAAATCAATATCCGAAAGAAATCTGAAAAATCCCCAATTACGGGAAAATTTAAAAACCAAGGAAATGTTTTAAAAAAAATTTTCTCATTTTAGAAATATTTCTCACATGTGAAATCAGAAAATATTTGGAGTTGTTTTAATATCAATGCAGCTAAAATGTAGTAATTAGGGGACATTTATACTACCAATTGCTTATACTGGAAAATAAGAAAGCTCTTAAAAGAATAATCTAATTGTCTGCCTAAGTTACTAGAGAAACATAAAGCAAATTAAATCTCAAGCAAGCAGAAAGAAAGAACAGAAACTAATACAATTAACATGCAAAAAATAAAGAGAAAATAACTGAAGGAAAAATCTGGTCCTTTAAAAAGGTTAAAAGAAAAACCCTGCCAAACAATTAGCCAGACTGATATACAGGAAGAGAGAGGGGAAGGGAAAAGAGAGAGAGAGGAGAGAAGGGGAGAGGAGAAGTAAAAGTTGGGGAAAGGGAGAGGAGACAAACAATGAAAGAATTACCAATATCAGGAATGAAAAAGGACATACCGCTACAGGTCCTATAGACTTGAAAAAATAAGAAGATAATATTTTGAAAAATTTGGGGCCAGTAATTTTGATGCAATAGATGAAACAGATAGATTCCTTGAAAGATACAAATTTCATTCCAGAAAAAAATAACCCAATTAGCCACTTACCCATTAAATGAATTCACAGTTAAAAGATGTTCCCACACACAAAAATAATAATAATAATTAAAACAAAAACTGCAGTTCCAAAATGCTTCACAGGTGAAATCGACAAAACATTTAAAAAAATAAATAATACCAACTACGGACATGTTCTCCTAGAAAATACAGGATAAAGAATTCTTCCCAACAATGTATGTTAGGAGATCAGCAATACCCTGGTATCAACCAGACAAAGATATTTCAAGAAAAGAAAAATGACTTGGCTCACACCTGTAATCCTAGCACTCTGGGAGGCTGAGACGGGTGGATTGCTCGAGCTCAGGAGTTCCAAACCAGCCTGACCAAGAGCAAGACCCTGTCTCTACCATAAATAGAAATAAATTAATTGGCCAACTAATATATATAGAAAAAATTAGCCGAGTATTGTGGCCTGTAGTCCCAGCTACTCGGGAGGCTGAGGCAGCAGGATTGCTTGATCCCAGGAGTTTGAGGTTGCTGTGAGCTAGGCTGATGCCATGGCACTCACTCTAGCCTGGGCAACAAAGTGAGACTCTGTCTCAAAAAAAAAAAAGAAAAATGACAGACCAATATCCCTCATGAACATAGATAAAAAATCTTTAACAAAATATTGGCAAATTAAATCCAGCAATATGTAAAAAGGATAATACATCATAAGCAAAGAGTTTTTTCCCTTAGGAATTGAAAGTTCATTCAACATTCAAAAATTGCTTAATTTAATTCAAAAGACTGAAAAAGAAAAACCACATGATTGACTCAACAGCTAATGAACAGTTAAAAAAAAAGCATTCAACAAACCTGAACATCCTTTCATAATAAAAACTCTCAGCAAACCAGGATTCAAAGGAAACTTCTTCAACCTGATAAAGGATGTTTACCAATAAACATCCTACAACTAACAATATGAAGATAATACATTGTCCCTAAGAATGGGGAGAAGGCAAGGATGTATGCTGTCACTACTTCTATTCAATACTAGACAGGAGTCTTAGCTAACGCATTAAGGCAAGGCAAACAAACAAGATACAAATTAGGAAGGAAGAACTAAAATTGCTTTTATTTTCAGATGACATCATCTTCTACACAGAAAATCCCAAGAACTGACAAAAGACCTACTAGAATTAATAATTGACTTTGCTAAGGAGACAGGATACAAGTCAATTCATAAAATGCAATTATATTTCTATATGCCAGTGATGAACATTTATAAGTTGAAATTATTTGAATTTGTGTCATCCTAAAACCAATGGATGAAAGGTGGAAAGAAATGAATGACTTTCCCAATACTGCTTCCTAACATTAGACATATGGAGAAACTACATGGACTGCCTGGCAGCTTCAAGAAACTATAACTGTTCCATTTTGGAATGGTGACCTACTTGAAAGGAATTTGAAGTGAGAGAAGACAAAAATCTCAGTCTTAGAAACAAACCCACAATATGTCCTAGGAAATGCTAGAGGAAAATTTCCCAGGCCTTGCTCAAAATCTCCATATACAAGTTCAAGAAGCTCAGAGGACCCCTGGGAGATACAATGCAAACAGGAAGACGTCACGACATGCAGTCATCAGACTGACCAAAATATCAACTAAAGAGGCCCTTCTAAGAGCTGTAAGACGAAAGAAGCAAGTAACATACAAGGGAAAGCCAATTCGAATAACACCAGACTTCTCTAATAAGACTTTACAAGCAAGGAGAGACTGGAGCCCCATTCTCACTCTTCTGAAACAAAACAATGCTCAGCCTAGAATCTTATTCCCTGCAAAACTAAGCTTCGTATTTGAAGGAGAAATAAAGACATTCTCAGATAAGCAAAATCTCAGAGAATTCACCAAGACAAGACCAGCCCTAGAAGAAGTACTCAAAACAGTGTTACACACAGAACACTGTAATAAAAACTCACGAATATAAAAACAACCAAAACCCAAAGATTAAAGGCCAGATATTACAATGGCTCAAGACAGAAATCAAAGCAACAACATCCAACCCAACAGAATGAACAGTAATCTACCTTACCTATCAGTTCTCTCAATAAATGTGAATGGCTTAAACTCTCCACTCAAGAGACATAGGCTGGCTGAATGGATAAGAAAATACAGGCCAAGTATATGCTGTCTTCAGGAAACGCATCTAACCTGCAAGGATGCGTATAGACTAAAAGTAAAAGGGTGGAAATCAGTATTCCAAGCAAGTGGAAGCCAAAAGAAGGCTGGTGTGGCAGTTCTAATTTCAGACACTTTAGTTTTTAAACCAACAAAAGTAGTGAAAGACAAAGAAGGTCATTATATAATGGTGAAGGGCACAGTTCAACAAGAAGAGATAACAATTTTAAATATATATGCACCCAACTTAGGTGCACCCAGATTCATAAAGCAAACCTTACTGGAGCTAAGCAAATGGATTAATAGCAACTCCATAATCACCGGAGATTTCAATACCCCACTGACGGCACGAGACAGATCCTCCAAACAGAAAATTAATAAATAAATAATGGACTTAAACAAAACCCTAGAACAATTGGGTCTGACTGACATTTACAGGACATTCTACCCAAAATCCACTGAATATACGTTCTTCTCATCAGCTCATGGGACATTCTCTAAGATTGATCATATCCTAGGACACAAAGTAAACCTCAAGAAATTTAAAAAAATAGAAATCGTACCCTGTATCTTCTCAGATCACAGTGGAATAAAAGTAGAAATCAACCAAAACAGAAACTCACATTTCTACACAAAAGGGTGGAAATTAATCAACCTCCTACTAAATGATTACTTCATAAATGAAGAAATCAAGATGGAAATAAAAATTTCTATGAAGAAAATGACAATGGAGAGACAAGTTATCAAATCCTCTGGGACACAGCTAAAGCAGTTCTGAGAGGTTATCTCCATAAATGCCTATAACCAAAAGTCAAAAAGATCACAAATAGACAATCTACTGAAACGACTCAAGCAATATGGAGATACCTTAAAGTGATACAAGTGAATCTACCATTTGATCCAGCAATCCCATTACTGGGCATCTACCCAAAAGATCCAATGACACTCTACACAAAAGACACCTGCACTCGTATGTTTATAGCAGCACAATTCATAATTGCAAGGCTGTGGAAACAGCCCAAGTGCCCATCAATCCAAGAATGGATTAATAAAATGTGGTATATGTATACCATGGAGTACTATTCAGCTCTAAGAAACAACGGTGATATAGCACATCTTATATTTTCCTGGTTAGAGCTGGAACCCATACTACTAAGTGAAGTATCCCAAGAATGGAAAAACAAGCACCACATATATTCACCAGCAAACCTGTATTAACTGAGCAGTACCTAAGTGGACACATAGGTACTACAGTAATAGGGTATTGGGCAGGGGGTAGGGGGGTGGGTATATATATACATAATAAGTGAGGTATGCACCATCTGGGGGATGGTCATGCTGGAAACTCAGACTTGTGGGGGGAGGGGGGAAAGGGCATTTATTGAAACCTTAAAATCTGTACCTCCATAATATGCCAAAAAAAAAAAATACTAGCAAACTGAATCCAACGGCACATCAAAAAGATAATAAAAAAAAAAAAAAGAAGAGGAGCCAGAATCATTGAAAAACTGCTAGATTACACTCTAAGTCCTACAAAATGGGCTGGCTGTGCAGTAGGATTGCAGGAAGGATCTCAATGCATTATCAAGTGTAGTACATCATCTAATAGCCCAGCTTGACTATGTCATAAACTTGACCTAGTGCTAATATGTTGGCAGTGATAACATTAACAATGAATGTGTTTACCTTCTTACAATTCAATGGGACTCTGGAGAAAGAAGTTAAATAGCTATATATCCTTTAGGAAATCTATGAGGAAGTCTGAGCAGATTCCCAATAAATTTCTCTTTGCAATTGGTAGTAATGACAGTTATTCTGTTTCTTTGCAAAAGAAAAAAAAAAGTGAAAATTGAGAAAGCACAAGAGTGAAGGAGTAGGAAATTTACCCTACAGAAGGGATGGGAATGGGGAGAATCCAAATGTTTCTATCAAAGCTTGGCCTAGGGTTGAGAATCCCTGTCTACTCTTGCACATGGCAATGTGGCTCATTCTGCAAGGAGTTGGAGCAGGAAAAATAAAGTAGATAAGCAGACCTCTCCATGTTACAAATAACATGCCACTGGGTGACACTGTGATGGTGGTATCGAATTCACTATCATGGATTTTTCATAGTCATTTTGTTTACATAGGCAATTGTGCCAAATGTAAACTGCTTTAGATATAGAAATATCTAAAGCAACGTTTATGCCTTTTCCCTCCCACATCCAGTATCTCCTCCACAACATAAGCACTAATAGCATGTTGGTATGTATCCTCTATAATGTTAATTTTGCTTATACAAATAAGTTTACATATATAATCTTTTATGTGGGGATAACATTGTCATCTGATGTTTTCATTTAATAATATATCAAGAACATTCTTCCAAGCTGATACAGATAGATTTACTTTAACAGTGCTTAAGTTTTCCAGACTGTGGATATAACTCTCTTTACACCATCATTCTCCTTTTGATGGTCAATTGACTCATTTCCAGATGTTTCCTATTCCAGGGAAAGCTGTGATAAACATCCTTATTTGTATTTATGTGCGTATGTATATCTTTAAAACTCAGTGTTTTTGTTTTCTGATAAATTCTTATGAGTAGAACTGATAAATCAATTAATATCCACATTTTAATTTTAAGAAGTATTGTCAGGTCACAAGGCCCCCAGCCTGTCCATTCCCATTGTTGCAGGGTAAGAGTAGTTAATATTTTCCTACATTCAAACAAGCCCTGGAGTCTAACAATATTTTTAGTTTTAACAACTTTGGTGGTTAAAACTTTTTATTTTATTATTGTTTCGCTAATTATCAAGGGGAGGTTATCGCACATTTTTTTTTCCTTAGTTGTTCTGACCCTTTGTTATTTGGATTGTGATTATCTTCTCTCAGTTAATCATTTGCCATTTAACCTTTTCTGGGGTAATTCAGTCAAAATTCTTAGTTACAAACACAACTCACTCCCCCTAGTTTAAGCAGAAATGTTTTAAAGGGTATTAAATCACACAGGTTCCAAGGAGAAACACACAGTTGATCTCTGAGGAAAAAAGCTAGAAAAAATATTCAAATTAAACTGCTGCATGGGTCCACTAGACATCCTACTCCCTCCCACTCCCAATAACATGCCACAGATGCTTCTCTGCCCACTCTCAACAAAACTATTTCCATGAGGCACATCCTTATTCCCATTACTCTTTTCTGAACCAGAGTTGAGAAGGTGCATCTTAACCATGGGGCCAAAGTCACAGGGCTAGCTGCAAAGGAGGCTCAGAAGGTAGATTTCCACCTTTTTACCTAAGAAAGTAGAATTTATACAGCGCAGAATTCCCCAAGCATATGAATGGATTTGAAAGTTGCTGGCAGTCAGTAAATATTTAAAATGTCCATTACATGGGGAAACTCTGCCTCACATACAAATTTTAATTTCATGAAATCAAATACGTCATTTTTTCTTTATATTTTAATGGTTTTAAACTTGCTTTAAAAAAACCCCTCATCACATGAGAATTACACAAATATTCTTTTGTAGTGTCTTCCAGGACTATTATAGTCTTATGTTTTAGCATTCAAATTTTTCATTTATCTATAATTTGTTGTATAACGAAGTAGTAATAGAATTTTAATCTCTTCCAAAAGTACATCCAATTCTCTCCGTTTCATTAATTGAATAATACATAATTTATTCACTGACTTATAATTGCCTCATTAATTATATATTAAATGATTTCTATTTGTTCTATAGAATTGTTTATTGCAAGCCAGTACTATGCTTTTTTGTTCAAAGTAGTTTTAAATTAAGTTTTATTATCTAGTAGGGTAAACTTTCTTGCTACTGCTCCATTTCAACATTTTCTTGGCAATTTTCATGTTTATTCTTCCATATATACTTTTTAATCACTTTATACATTCCAAAAGTGGAAAAAAATTGAGTTCTGATTGAAACTGCATTAAATTTATACATTAATTTCAAAAAGAATGACATTTTTACGATATTAAGTCTTCCTATCCAGGAACGTGGCCTGTCTCTCCATATATTTAGGTTTTTTTTTATGTCCTTCAATATAATTTTATAGTTCCCTTTATATAGTCTTTCTCATTAAATTCATTCCTAGGTATTTCATGGCTTTTTTCCCATATTATTATGAATGGAATCTTTCTCATTTCCATTTTTATAGTGTCAATTTAGCTTATTTTTCTAACTGCATTTGATTCTACTATACATAAATTGTATAGCCTCCCATTTATATAAGTAAATCCCAGAGTGCTCTATATGAATAATTTAATCATTTATATAAAACAAGTCAACCATTTCCTAATTAAAATTGATTATCTCATTCACTAGATTTATTATTTTTTTCAAATTGACATGTTTATTAAATATTCATCAGCTAGGGTTTCTAGTTCCCATTTTTCCTTATTTAACTATAATATGTGTGGGTTCGTCTTTGCTGTTTTCAAAACAATATTATCTTGCAATTGATATGTTCATAAATTACTATGATTCTCATGAAACTATACATTTATAACTTCTCAAAGTTTATTTCTAACTAGAACTAAAAATGTAAGATTTTCATAAGCATTATGAAATTATCTATTTCTCTATATGGAACAGAACAGATAGTTTTAGTTTCTATTGCAAACCAAAAGCTAAAAATTTCAACTGATCATGAACTCAGCAGTAAGCACATAAACAAAGAAGGTTTTTGTATAAAATAAATGGTCATAGTATTTTGAACAAAATAAAGGTTGCAAACACAGCTGCACACAAAAATAATTCTGATCCTATGCACTAAATGAACAAGACTAAAGTTCTGGGCACCAACAATGCAGAGTTCTGGTGAGGGAAAGCACCGTGTTAGGAGTAGAGCACTCCAGATACAGTAATAATATTACTGGCTACAGCAATAACCTAAATCAAATGACACTAGAGTTTGGTTTGAGGCTTTTGTGAGATGCCAGGCTTTCTGATCACTTTCCTTCTCCTTAGGCAGTTTCTATAAAATGAGTGGGTTAGTCTAAACCAGCAGTCCCCAAACTTTTTGGCACTAGGGACTGGTTTCATGGAAGACAATTTTTACACAAACCGGGGTCAAGGGGAATGGTTTTAGGATGAATGGAGCGCATTACATTTATGGTGCAGTCAAACCTCTCTGCTAATGATAATCTGTATTCGCAGCTGCTCCCTAGCGCTAGCATCACCACCTCAGCTCCACCTCAGATCATCAGGTATTAGATTCTCACAAGGAGCATGCAACCAGGATCCCTCACATGAGCAGTTTACAGTAGCGATCGTGCTCCTATGAGATCTAATGCCACCATTGATCTGACAAGAGGTGGAGCATATGTGGTGAGGTAAGCGATGGGGAGTGGCTATAAATACAGATGAAGCTTCACTCACTTGCCTGCCCCTCACATCCTGCTGTGAGGCCTGGTTCCTAACAGGCCATGGATGATACTAGTCAACAGCCTAGGGGTTGGGGACCACAGGTCTAAAGGATACTTAAGTCTTTCAGTTTTCATATTCCAAGAATCTAAGCTTTGAAGGTGGGACTCTGTTGCTCTCCCAAGACCATGGGAAATGGTTGACATGTCTGAATCCACAAAAACAGAACTACTTCAGGCACATTAGAACCATAACTTTCAGGGGAGCCGATCAACCATGGTTTGTTTATAAAGACATTCCCCTGCTGTCTGGATCTCGGCTGATTATACCACCACAAAAATGAAAGCACTGATTTAGTTTTTTTAAAAAGTATGGCCTTTGCTTATTTCCACACCTTCAACTGATTGACACAAGAATATTCAAATGTGTTGGACCAAAATGTATGCTGAGATCAGTGGCCATCATAATATGGTCAAACCAGAAAGACAAGTATTTCTGAAGCCCAGCAGTCTGCACTTGCCTGGGCAAACTCACCACATCCCAGTCAGTGTAAGAGTCATGTGAGCTACTATCATTCTAAGACATTTTCTAGCATGTACACAGTACAAAAACACACAAAAAATGCACATACACAATTTTCAACATGTACTTTATATTCTAGAGATTTATAATCACAGAACTCACATGCACATATCTAAATAAAATCAGGCTTAAGACAGAATCCTATTACATGATTTTTTTTTAAATCTAAAGTAAAGTTTTAGCCCTATTCATCCAAAATTTATCCAATATACACAAAGAAAACCACGAAAAATGTTGGACAATATCTCTCATAGCTTAGTGCTTCATGGGGCCAAACCAGACGCCTGTTTTACTAATCAGGAAGTTTCTCTGTTTCAGAAATTAAAGCTTTGGGGAATAGTTAGAGGTTTTGAATCCTTTCAATAACCTTGAATCCTTCAGGTACTAAATTCAAGACAAAAATGAGCTGTAAGTAATAGACATCAAGAATATTAAAATAGAGAGATGGCTTCCAAATATGTCTCAGCCATTCAAACTATAACAAAGACAATCTCTGGCTAGAATTCAGTATATTGCTGAAGAACAGCTTTGCTTTTTTTTTCTTTTTTTTTTTTTTTTTTTAATGAATTTTTCTTCCATGAAGATTAAAAGGCAGACCATCCTCTTTCAATCTCATCTTGCACAAATGGATTCCCTGGCTCTTTCTCAATGATGTGAATGAGCCTAATTAAAGACCTTACATTTGCACCTCAAGGTAATTATTTTGTGAATTGCCAATTTCATCTGGCCTGATTTGAAGAACTATTCAGGAATATTCCAAGAAGTTATGAACCTTTGCCCTAGAGAAAAAAACAAGCAAACCCTTCTATAAGAAATAATTGGTTTCACTGTCTGTGGGAATTTAAGCCAGTTTAGTTAAGTCTAATTAGTTTATTGTTTGGCTTATTTGACTCAAATGAAGTTAAATGGACATTTGCATGACCATAAACCTCATTTCCATGTGTTGACAGGTTCATTGCTACTAAATGATGTTTATTGGTTCTACAAGTTTGAGTCAAAGCCATTAATGTTTTCAGGAAATAGGCAAGTCTCTGTAAATAAATACCACACTAAGAAAAAGTGAACTTAGTTTGGTTGGGCAAAGTTAGAAAAACTGAAGGTAAATGTCATTTCTGGTGGTTTCTGTGCAGAGGTCCCCAGTGGGTAATGAGATCACTGTAGATAAATGCAGAGAGGATGAATGGCTAAAACAAGCATCTTTCATTCCATTAACATTTTCCATTAAAGGCCACGTTTTTTAAGGAGCTGAAATTGTTTTCATATTTCTTCATTCTCCTTTTACTGGCCAATGGCTTTTACCAAAATAGACACAGACACATAAGTGACCACATGCTGTTTGAAAACTGGCTCTAGTAGACTTGCTCAGTGCAAGGTTGCCGCAAATCTTCAATTTGTAAAAAACACAATATCTGCAAAGCTCTGAAAAGTAAAAAACAATTAAACGAGGTATGCCTGTAAAATAAATAAAGAAAGACAAGTATTTGTGTGTGTTTTTGTACTGTGTACATGCTAGAAAATGTCTTAGAATGATAGTAGCTCACATGACTCTTACACTGACTGGGATGTGGTGAGTTTGCCCAGGCAAGTGCAGACTGCTGGGCTTCAGAAATACTTGTCTTTCTGGTTTGACCATATTATGATGGCCACTGATCTCAGCATACATTTTGGTCCAAAATACATTTTGGACCATACATTTTGGTCCATATCTTCTTTAGTTTTAATTCTGCTCCTCAAAAACTTAAGTAGTCTTACAGCACATTGTACCAGATGGATGAAAGACAAAGATAATTGGTAAATTCTGATAACATTTCCATCACAAACATAATTCTTATCAGGAAAATCAGGCCCACCAACAAGTCCTGTGATATTGGAATATAAATAAAGATTATCAGTAATTTAGATACACTGTTAAATTAAGTCTTGAAGTATTTCTTTCCTTTGGGTAACAGTGCAAACTTCCAAATGCCAAACTAAATACAGGCATACCTCGTTTAATTGTTTTTTACTTTTCAGAGCTTTGCAGATATTGTGTTTTTTACAAATTGAAGATTTGCGGCAACCTTGCACTGAGCAAGTCTACTGGAGCCAGTTTTCAAACAGCATGTGGTCACTTATGTGTCTGTGTCTATTTTGGTAATTCCTACCATATTTCAAAATTTTCCATTATTATTTATCTGTTATGGTGATCTGTGATCAATGATCTTCAATGTTACTATTGTAATTGCTTTGCAACTCCACTATCCACACCCATATAAGACAGCAAATTTAATCTATAAATGTTCCCTGTGTTCTGACTGCTCCACCAACCACCCATTCTCCAGTCTTCCTCCCTCTCTTCAGGGCTCTTTATCTGCTAAGACACAGTAGTATTGAAATCAGGCCAATTAGCAACCCTATAACTTCCTCTAAGTGTTAAAGTGAAAGGAAAAGTTGCACATCTCTCCCTTTAAATCTAAAGCTAGAAATGATGTTTAGTGACAAAGATATGTCCAAAGTCAAGATAGGCTGAAAGCTAGGCTTCTTGTGCCAAACAACTAGCCAACTTATGAAATCAAAGGAAAAGTTCTTGACGGAAATTAAAAATGGTGAACACATGAATAATAAGAAAACAAAACAGACTTATTGCTGGTATAAAGAAAATTTTAGGCCGGGCGCGGTGGCTCAAGCCTGTAATCCTAGTTCTCTGGGAGGCCGAGGTGGGCGGATCATTTGAGCTCAGGAGTTCGAGACCAGCCTGAGCAAGAGCGAGACCCCATCTCTACTATAAATAGAAAGAAATTAATTGGCCAACTAATATATATATATAGAAAAAATTAGCCAGGCATGGTGGCACATGCCTGTAGTCCCAGCTACTTGGGAGGCTGAGGCAGCAGGATTGCTTGAGCCCAGGAGTTTGAGGTTGCTGTGAGCTAGGCTGACGCCATGGCACTCACTCTGGCCTGGGCAATAAAGTGAGACTCTGTCTCAAAAAAAAAAAAAAGAAAATTTTAGTGGTCTCTATAGAAGATCAAACCAGCCACAACCTTCCCTTAAGCCAAAGCCCAATCCAGATCAAGATTCTAACTCTCTACAATTCTATGAAGACTGAGAGAGGAGAAAGCTGAGGAAGAAAAGTCTGAAGCAAGCAGGGGTTAGTTCATGAGGTTTAAGGAAAGAGGCCATCTCTGTAACATGAAAGTGCAAGGTAAAACAGCAAGAACTGATGGAGAAGCAGCAAGTTATCCAGAACAGCTAGCTAGGATCAATGATGAAGATGGCTACACTAAACAATGGATTTTCAATGTAGACTTAAAAACCTTCATTAGAAGAAGATGCCATCTAGGACTTCCATAGCTAGAGAGGAAAGCCAGTGCGAGGCTTCAAAGCTTCTAAGGATAGGTTTATTCTCTTGGTAGGAGCTAATGTAGCTGGTGAATTCAAGTTGAAGCCAATGTTCATTTTCATTCTGAAAATCCTAGGGTCCTTACAAATTATGCTCAATCTACTCTGCTGTGCTCTGATAAAAAAGAGCATAAAAATCATCTGCCAGAAGTTTTGTTGTGCCCCTTCGTCATCTCTCCACTCCTCACTGTGCCATGTCCCCAGGCAATCACTGATCTGCTTTTGGTTACTAAGATAGGTTGCAGACTTTATAGAATAGAATCATACAGTATATATTCTTTTACCTGGGTTCTTTCTCTCAGAATGATTATTTTGAGATCCGCTCAGGTTAGAATGCATATCAATGGTTATTCTTCTTATTACTGTGTAGCATGCCATGGTATGTTTATTTCACAACTTGTTTATCCACGGAAATACTGATGAACATTTGAGTTGCTTCCAATTCTGTGCTACTATAAACAGAGCTCTATAAATATTCATGTACAAGTCTTTTATGTAGACATATGATTTCCTTTCTCTTGAATGCCTAGGAGTAGAATGACTGGATTGTATGGTAGGCATACATTTAACATTTTTGGAAACTGCAAATTTTTTTTTCAAAGTGTGTCTAATATCATACATTCCCCTCAGTAGTGAGTGAGGGTTCCAGTTGCTCTGTATCCTCACTTGTATTCCATATATTCAATCTGTTTAATCTTTGCAGTTACCATTCTAATGGGTACATAGTGATATCTCATTTTGGTTTTAATTGACACTTCACTAATGACTATTCATGTTGAGCATTTTTTCATGTACATATTAGCCATTCATATGTCTTCTCTGATGATGTGCTTGTTCAAATGTTTTGCCCATTTTTTATTGGGTTGTTGATTTTTTTATTATAAAGTTGTAAGAATTCTTTACATATTATAGATTTAAGTTCTTGTCAAAGCTATGCTTTGCCAATATTTCCTCCAACCTATGGAATGTCTTATTTTTTTAAAAAAAACATCATAACAGTATATTTTGGAAAGCAAAATGCTTTAAGTTTAAGAAACTCCACTTTATTGGCTTTTTTTTTTCCTTTCATCATTTGGGCTTTTTGTGTCTTATTTAACAGATGTCAGAAAACCCAAGATCAGTAGGATTTTCTCTTAGGTTCTCTTTTAGAAGTTTTGTTTTGTTTGTTTTTGTTGTTTTTAGCCTTAGCTCTTACATTTTGGTCTACAGTCCACTCTGAGTTCTTTTTTGTATTATATAGTGTGAGTCGGGGGCTGCCATTAATTTTGTTGCACATGGCTATCCACTTGTTATAGTACCATGTGTTATAAAGGTTATCCTTTCCTGATTGAATTGGTACATATGCCAAAACTCAATTATATAGGTCTATCTCTGGACACTGTTCTATTTTACTGAGCTATTTTTCTATTTTTACATCAATACCACACTGTCTTGTTTCCTGAAGCTTTAGAGTAAGTCTTAAAATCAGGCACCTTCCCTCTTCCAAGGATTGGACATAAGGTGAGAACCAGACGAAACTATCACTTGGTGAAGAGGCCCAGAGAACTTCGCTGGAGCTCTGTAAATCTCTCCAGCTAAACTCAGAACTGGCCCTGGAGACCACATATGGCTCATGCCACAGAGAAGGCTAAAGCAGTCTGGACCACAAGGTGGAAGCACAGAGAGAAAAGAAGATTCCAAAGACTACGTAGGGCTTACAAATGTTTGAGCTCAGACTCTCGGACAAGGATTGAAGTGACATTGGAACAGTCAGCTCAGTGACGTCTTTATGTAGTCCTACTTAGATGACACAGGAACAGTCAGCTGCAATCACAGCACTGTAAGACAAACATCTTAAAAAGTCAACCCACAGGAATACCTTGTTATGTCTTCACACTATCAAAACACCACATATTAATATTTGCCTAACACACAAATGGGATGGGTATGTCAAGTTTAACTGATTGGCATAGAGTTATCCTGCCACAATACTATGGCCTCTTCCATTCCTTTCTTCTCTCAGGGCCTCATAACATTGCTGTGCTCATTGCCCACGAATTTTTCTTAGCCATTCTACTGTTTCTTGGTCTACACAAAACTTCTGTAACTACAATACTCATACATGTCAATAACTTGAACCAGTAATGTATTAACTGAACAACCAATAATGAAGCCTTGTTAGATTTCCAGTGTCAAAGTATACATGTTCTGTATTAAAAAGAAAATAAGAATATCAGGAAAGGAAATGAAAATATGGCCATTTTCCTAAAAGCATAAGAACAAATCTGGCTCCAAAAAAAAAAGTTGAGATTGACTTGGCTGAGACTTTGATGAGCACAGTCTGAGACAATAAAACAGTTTTAGAGTCTGAGTTCAAGTGGTCATTTCTCCATAGTTTCTGAGGAAGATCATTGCAGCTGGAGTTCATAGTTCAATGGAAGTCTTCAACAGGGCAGAAGGCGAGAGGATAGGAGAAATGGAAAAGTACCGTGGCTGAGAGAGCCCGAATGGAAAAATAAGCTTCACGCGGATGTATGTGGAAGTTGGTAACAGAGACTTTATCTTGCAGCAATGTGGACTTTCAATTGGCCAGGTTCAAGCCATCATGAGGTCTGATCTGCTTGGCACTGTGAATACCGAACCGCTAAACTGGGCTTTAGTTCAGACAGAATACAAAATCACCACCATAGGAATATTCCAGAGATTTTAAAACATAGAAATGGCCATGTTATGTTACTAGAGGAGAAAACCTTTCATGGTAAGCCTTAAAGCCAGAGTTTGATGCCCCTTAATGTGTGCCTGTTTATTGATCTCTTCCATTTCTGCATCTCAGAGGTTTTACACACATCCTTTCACCTGTACTTAAAAATGTAGGCTTCGGTGACAAAGCTTAATTTCCAATTCAGATGTTAATTAAAAAGGAGGCACAAAGTTTAAGGAGGCGCCACATAAGATCCTACAAAACTAATAAATTCAGCATTGCATATTCAATTTTTGGATGACTTCAGTATTAGTGGAAACATATTTCAATGTGTATTCCAGGCAAACTAAATTCAGAGAAGGCAGTAGTGGGAAAATGAAGAAGCATGCATTCAAAAGGTGGCCATTCAGTCCGTCCACTTCATGTTCCTGTTTTCACTAAAAATCTGTGCTGGTGGCAAGTGTTTATAAGGTATTATTAGACCCCAATACTTCTCAGGAGCATTTCATTGTTTATCAGCACCTACTCTCATCTCCAGGCTTTAGAGAGAGAGTGTGAGAAAGTAGAAACAACATTCTGATTTCAAATTCTTGCTGCAGGTATTCTCAGCTGCATGAACTTGGATGAAATATTTCCACTTCTAATGCTAAGTTTATTCATGTGTAAAATGGAGATACCATTGCCCACTTGGGTCATAGTAAAGATGAAGACATGCAACCTTTATTTACCATCCAATGAGGTGCCAGAATAATAAATGTTAATGCTCCTCTATTCCCTCTTCCTTTATCACTGGTCCAAAATAAATGGGATTAAAATAGTTCTTTATGGGATTCTCATTGTTGCCTACTATATAATATTGAAAAGGAGGAGGTATGAAAGGGTAAACTATATTAATTCACTACATCTACCCCTGGATTCTTTCTCATCACTCCTTTTTCAGCATTCCACTTTCCTAGCCATTAAGCACCTCTGCCTCCTAGATTTTAGATTTTGCTGTGGTCTACCATTCAGATTTGGAATATGACATATTATGACACATCATGGAAAATTCACAGTGGCCTCTACTGAGACAGAATAGGAAATAAAGAGATGCTACATGGGGTAGTAAGAAGAACATTGGACTTTATTCAAAAATAATTTGTTTTTTACTTGAGTTTAAGTCCACAGTAGAACACTTGTTGGCTTGATGTTCCTATGTCATATTTCTCACATTGGAAATGTGGATAATTACGCTTATCCTATCTAAGCCATAAGAATTTGTGAGGATCAAATGCAATTATTTGTGAAATTTATTTACAAGTGCTAAATAAATTTTAATGATTGACACTGTTCTTGCCATTATAAGGTTACATAGATACTTTGGAATTATCTTCTTTGTGTCATAGTTTTGCTTTCATCCTGAAATTAACCCCATCAAATTCAACGTAGGAGGCCGGGCGCGGTGGCTCAAGCCTGTAATCCTAGCTCTCTGGGAGGCCGAGGTGGGCGGATCGTTTGAGCTCAGGAGTTTGAGACCAGCCTGAGCAAGAGCGAGACCCCATCTCTACTATAAATAGAAAGATATTAATTGGCCAACTAATATATAGAGAAAAAATTAGCCGGGCGTGGTGGCACATGCCTGTAGTCCCAGCTACTTGGGAGGCTGAGGCAGCAGGATTGCTTGAGCCCAGGAGTTTGAGGTTGCTGTGAGCTAGGCTGACGCCAGTCACTCTAGCCTGGGCAA